>FXXK01000030.1:716965-862296 GCA_900184695.1 Betula pendula | reverse complement strand
TTAAATATTTTTTTTTTTTTAAAAAAAAGGAAAATGCACTTTACCCCCTAATGTTGTAGCTATCTGTCAATCTGGCCTCTATTATTTAAAAATTTGCAATCCACCCCAACTAACTTTCTAATTTTTTCAATTTTGCCTTTTCCTCAAACAGAACAATCTTTCTTAGACGGTATGTGTGTCACGTGCGCCCCACGTGGTCATGTATCTTCCGTTATCCCCTTATTACCACCAATGATACCACGCGAAATCCCTAAAATGCCCATGGCAAAAACACGCGTGTTTTCTCCTTCACTCTTTAACTTATTGAGAAAGGACAAAACACTTTATCACTCACGTAGACACTCTCTTGTCCTCGAGAAGGTTCTTCCCCGGCTTGTCAATCAGAAGTCCAACACTCATCGCATTGTGTTTAATCCAAAGCTAACCGAAAGGGGAAAGCGACCCTTCACGAGGTAACTGAGTTGTATTCATCCACTTTATAGTTTGTTCTTTTGTGAAAAGAACATATTTTTTTACATTAGGGTTTCTGGGAAATAGGATATTTTGGGTTGATTTTCCTTAGATCTTAAAATATGTAGCATTATGTTCTTAAAATATTGTCTTTTCTTTGATTATTGGTTGGTTGTGCTGCACTGCATATTCCTTTGCTATTGGGTCATTGTTTGCGACTTTATCTATGACGTTGATAAAATATTGAAAAATTGCTTTCCATGTGATATGATTGTTTTTATTGACTTGTGGTCAACATTAGGTTCATTTGGTTTGCAATAACAATAGTGATCCCCATGTGAATTATTTCTTTATGCGTTTTAGTCCAATGTCGAGACAATGTTTTGTAGTGATACCTTTTTGCACACACTTTTCAGATCTAACAAAGTTTTGTTTTTATAATGACTGAAAAAAGTTATTACGTTACAACATATTAACTTAACATTAAATGACCTGTTTTTTTTTTTAAAAAAAATGATAATGGAAGTAAACACTTGTATTTTGCTAATTGAATTGCAGGATGGGTTCAACCAATCTGATGTTTGAGGTGTATGGGGGTACGTTCGATAGGCACTTTGGGTGTGAATATGTGGGAGGTGATGTTGCAGTCAATCATGAGAGTTATGATCCTGACAAGTTGTCCTATTTCGATTTGGAAGCCATGTTAAAAGGGTATGGCTACAAGTCAGGAGACTTAATGTATTTTAAACATCCTGATAAGAGTTTTGTTGATGATTTGTACTTGATCACTTCTGACCATGACGTGCTCTACATGGTTACTTCACATACTGGTCATTTCATTGTGTGCATTTATCTAGTGTCTTTCGGGGAGGTGGGAGCTAATGAATGTGATGAAGAGGAATATGAAGAAGATGATAAAGAGAGATGTAGAGTTGATTTGAATGATCTTTGGTGGGCAGATAAGTTGAGTGATGATGATAATCTATTTGATGTGGATGTGGACGATACTAGGGATGAGGCTGGGTCATCTACAATAAATAAAAGTACTTCGAACACAGTTTAGTCTTTATAAAACTCTATATACTTTTTTATGACTTACCGCCATATGGGGTAGTGCCGACTATAAAACTCTAAGAAGAATCTCAATTGAACCCAAAGCCCAGCGGAGCACTTGGTTTTCAGACGGTCAGAAAGGTTAATACATCTTGTGTTTTGGAAAGGTGAGGATTTGGGCTCCTAAAGAAACGCGATTTAGAGGGCATACCGAATGATAAACACATGGGCCCTAAATACATTTCCCAGAAATTAATAGAAAGTTAATCCTTTAATAAATAAATTATTATATACTCCTTGCTTTCTTTTTCTTTGACCGACATTTTTGGCAATTATTTTCCATGTTTCCAATAAGAATATTCCATAAGATTAACTCTAATTTTAAGAATATATATAATGGCAATAAACATATATGTTGTTCTTGTCTAATGATTGACGAATTATGCAGAAGGGCCGATTGAATCAGTTGAAAGCCCAATTGAGAGATCTCAGAAACAGATGAAGCAATAAATTATAGCGGCATTAAAACGAGATGGTCTGAATTTCGTTAATTCGGGAACGAGGGCAAAAACAAAAACAAAGCAATTGATTGATTTTCATCCTCGGGCATGCATCTACTACCGTAAACAATAATTTGGCACTTGTTTCGTTAAAATAATTAAGAATTCCAAAAATAATGGAATTCTTGCCAAGCTATTATAATTTTATTAGAATGAAAATAATTAAGTTGAACACTTCTTTCGTTAAAAGAAAAAATAAAAAAATTAGAGTTTGCCAGGTGCTGAAAAGAAAGATTTACCATGTTTGAACATAATTAATTAATAGGAGAAATTGACAACCAACAAAGAGTTATTGGAACCACCAAAGCTTGAACATCACTTAAAACAACCAATGTTGCAGTTCAATGGATTAACAACAACTAACCTCACCAATTCCAAAGATCGAAAGCCGCATCATTCAGCTGATCAACCACACCCAAAAGATCAGGTTATTGTTTACCTGATCTTTCTCTAATTTGTCCTCGTTATGCTGAATTCCATCACATTTAACAACCGGCTTCAATTATCATCATAACATATCCTACTAAATATTAAAAGTCAACGTCCTAAACAACAAAGAGAACTATTCATAGAATCATTATAATTAACATTACAAAGTAATTTTATTAATTTAATGGAGCAAGTCCGTGAGTTGTATAATTTAATGGACGACGTTGGGGAGTTAGTCCGTATTTAATTATTTAATTAATTAAATTCTTTACTGCAATTTATTTTATTTTTTTCACTAGAGCGAGTCGTTGAGTTTACTATTTTTTATAAAAATTAACGATTTTTTTTTTCTTCTTTTTGTGGTTGTTAGGAGGGAGGACCAATAGAATTTCCATGAAGCACCATATATCGAAAAATAGTTTAAAACAAAAACTAAATTTGAATAATTTTAAACAAATTTTTTTAATTTTTAAATTTAAGTTTGGGATGGGGGTGGGGTATTTTTTTAATTAATTTTGTTTTATGGTTCCATTTTTAATTTAGTTTAATGTTATTTTTATTATAAGGGTATTTTTGTCATTGGATACATTGATAATTGTTTGTAGTTTAAGAAACTTGCACAATTGAAAGTTTAGATGGATATTGTCAATTGAATATAGGTTGAAACACACAGTGGCTCCTTCTTAAAAAAAATTGTAGATAGTAAAGTTTCCCATTGAATTTGAGACAACAGGATCCTTAGAATTAAGGAACAACAGTCATGTAATGGAATTGAATGCTAACCCTGAATGTATCTCATACTTTTCAACCCTTGATTTGATTTCAAGAAAATAAAATTAAATCTCTAAGGATTGAAAAATTACAGCATGAGTGCTATTACTGCACCCAAGCTGAACCCTCTCACATATATGTGTTGGCCAGATAGTTAAATCTATCTTTTGTATACGCGTGGAAACCAAGGCATGTTTGGGAGGTCATTTAACCCACCCAACCTCAATTCTTTTCAAAAGTCAAATTTTTTCACAATTCAAATCTATTTAATTCATTCAAATTTATTCAACTCAACTCAAAAAATAATATAAAAAAACATTTATATACATATATATATATATATAATAGGGTCATCGCCAAGCCACCCCCGAACATTTCAGGGATGGCACGGCCACCCCCTATCAGTTTTCGGGGTGGCTCAAGACCACCCCTTTTTTTTTCTTCAGTTTTTTATTTAATTTTTTTAGAATTTAAAATAGTTTTTTTATTCATTTTTAATTTACAAATTCAAATAAATTCGTCTACCTAAACAACTTTTAAAACCATCTAAACATAATTCTAATTTTTTCTTCCGATATCCATAAAATTAACAAAAAATCAAATAAAATTGGACACCCAAACAAGCTACAAACTCTTTATTTACATATTCTGAGATAAATAAAAATGTTTCAAATAGCACAATTTAAACCGAGAAGAAAAACACGTTGACTTCAACTCATTATGATATGCTTAGAGAAACAGGCTAGGAAAAAAAACAAAAAGATAAGGGGTCAATAATCAAATCTAATGGAATATAAAATCCTGTGCAATTATTTTATGAAAGTACTCGAGTAGTACTGCATAAGGAATGGGATGGCCAATAAGAGATCACGAAACGGGTTAGTGCCTTCCTTCTTGCTTGCTTGTCCTCTAAATCTACTTACCCTGCAAGTTTAACACCCTTACAACTAATTAAGACAAGAGACTAACAGCAGTATCATTCTTATGTGCACGTACATCATATGTTTTAAGAAATCTTTGCAACATGCTAGATTGTAGATGATCAAATCCCAACATTAATAACTCCAATTTGGAAAAAAAATTGTTTGTGCTCTGTAGAAAAAGAAGGTACGGGATATGAAGAGATAGAAAGCAAGACTTACAGTAAAAAGCAATCGGTTATGCGAGCGCTCCCCTGCGTCTTATACGTATGGACGGACACTACCGAAATTTTCAAACTCTTGTCACCGGATACCGATAAAATCATCCCAAAAGCTTGTTAGTGGGATTAGGATAAACTTCAATTATGACACACTGAACCTCAAACTTGTCATCAAATGAGTGTTGCAGGATACAGAATCTTTGTTCCTCTAAATGGATAAAAAGAAAAGGACGTGTAATCCCCGCAATAGCTATGAGAGACCCTAACAGCCACACGTTATGGTCTACATCATAAGCAAGCAGCGTTCTGTTGTTATCTATTAGCCAATACAGAGTGTTTCCCGCCGTTACAGCATTTCCTTCTCCATCTCCCAGAGGACACATAAAGTGCATCTTGCGGTTTTCAAGCGATTTCCAACAATCTTCCCGCACGTCATATTGATAGAATTCTGAAGTTACACACTTTTCTGGGTATGTGTCTGTACGGAAAGCAACGAAGATCCTGCTTGGATTCTCAAGAGCGGCACAAATAGACCTACATCCCATAGGAGATGGGAGATCAGGCAAGGCTTTCCACTTTCCAGTGGTGGGTTCATAGACCTCAACACCAGCGGCACCCGGTCTTTTCCGGTCATGACCGGAGACAACATATATCTTACCATCAAGCACGAAGGTGTGAGCTTCGCTTCTTCGAAATAGCATCGAAGGCGCCTGAAACCACCCATCTTGATCTTGAGGGCGGCGGCCAATGCAAAACTTATAAACATCGTTTAAATAAGCAGCATCACCACGCCGACTCGGTCGTAATCCATAAGAAATAGAACGAACGAAGCCACCCAAACGGTATATAAAATCGCCGACGGCTGCAAAGCTTGACCGAAACGGAACTTCTCCTTCCCAAAACGGACGGATCTCTGGTATCTCATCATCCACGGGACTACTTTCGACATCAACTTTAATCTTATACCAATGGGTAAAGATCAAATCCTCATAGCTCAAAAAACGCATACAGAAAACTATGTCGTAACAAGGGTGAGAACTAATTGTAGCACGATTGTGACAAATAAATGGTGGTGGATCATAAATTGATGATTCAGAAAGTGATAAGCGAGTCGGCCATGTCCTCCAACGGCCTGCCCTCCCTATGGATTCGTCCATGCAGTTTCTGTTATGTGATGAGGGCGGTTGCTTGGAGGTGTAGGGAGGAGTGGTGGAGAACAGTGGAGATATATATATGGGATTTTAGGGTTTGTTCAGCATGGAGGCCGAGGGAAGAAGAATCTAGAGAATATATATACATGCAGGGAGAATTGGGCAATTGTGGTGGAGGTGTCGATTGATTTGGTAAGAGATGGATGGGTTTGTAATTTTGTATGTATAATGTATTGGTTTGGAACTTTGGGCCTTAGGCCGTGTTTTAGGGACGTGGGCCGGATGGGCTGTTAGTTGGGCTGCGGCGATTCAGTACTCTTTTCCATTACATGTAGTTAGTGGGTTTTAGGCTTTTTGGCCCAACGTCTAATAGTTCAACATGTGACTACAATTATTTTAGGAGTCCTTTTCAACTAAGAAAGGACTGTGTAGTGTACAGTGGAGCCAAGGCAGAACTAGAAGAAGGCATCACCCAATTCTTAATTCATTTCCTTCTTAATATCTTTCTTTCATTACCATTGTAATCTTTCAAAAATTGTAGGATGAATTTCATTTTCCTTCAATAAAAATCAATTAGTACAAAGTAACCCTTTTAATTTTTTTAGTATCTATTTGTATTGTTACTTCAATTTTCTGTTGTATGTGTTTTGTTGGTTATATATAACTACACGCATGCAGGAACGGTAACACGAGCAATGTTATACATAATTTTTTTACCTATTTTTCATTTATCTCATTCTATCTAATTTTCAAATATATAATTAGATTGGTGGGTTATACCAATCTAATAGTGAATTTGAAAATTAGATAGAATAAGATAAGTAAAAGAATGACGTGTATCAATTTTTGTAATGCCGAAAGTCATTAGAAAATTAAACCATAATAATAATTTGTAACTCTAATTTTTCTATTTCATGATAAATTCAAACCAAACCTCTTACGCAAGGAAGATTGACAAACTCCTAATATCACTAGGGTGTGGCAATTCAGGTTTGAACTGTGTCGAGGCATGTGCAAAAGATTATACGGGTCATTTTAAATTTGACCCATTTAATTAAACGGGTCAAACCCCTCAATCATATCACGATCCTTTTAAATAAATGGGCGATACGATCAAATCCAATACAACCCATTTAATAAACAAAATTCTTAATTACTAAGTATAAAAATGTCATTTTATAAAAAGATATTAGCACAATAATTTTCAATTATTGAACATGAAAATGAATTAAAATCATCGAAGTTATATCATTACAACTAAAAATGAGACTTAATTTAGGATTTTAAATTTTTTAATCATAATTTTTTTTGAAAAAAAATTATAAGCTTTATGCAAGTTATCTGTGGGTTAAGCGGGTTGACTCAAAATTGACATATTTATTAATCATGTATAATCGGGTCGACCCAGTTTAACCCTATTTCTACTTAAACTCTAACTCACTAATATCATTTCATCTACGGATGTACCACCGGGAATTTGCCTATGATCACTTTCGTATTTATAATTCTCACGATTTTCATGCTATTTTGTCTTTTTTTGGATATGTGTTTTTATTGCATATATCACGTGCATTTGGGTTGCGCCCTCACAGTTTTAGAGTCATGATCAATACTGGAAATGCAATTGGAGTAGTGAACATAAATTCTATAGTCAATGGTCTGGAGACATGTTGGTTATTGGCCACTTTCAGATTTTCTTCAACCTTTTGAAATCCCAAGTTTATCTCATCCATCGCCCTCTTGAGTTTCTTGGCTAGATTCCTCATAGGCGATTTCTGTATCATTAGATGCTTGTGTCGCCAACAGCTTTCATTGTACCTTCAATTTTAGTATGTAGTTCCATTTGTTGTTCTTGAATCTTAGGTGGTTGCGTCTGTATCTGTAAAGGCCTTGATTCTAGACTAGAGTAATTCTTAGGCCTATCCTTGATAGATGAGCTCAGAGTTGTGAAGGCCCATTAGTATGATTGTTTTATCTTAGTAAAATGGAACAAAACAACCTCAAAGTACTTTGATTAAAAGTAGATATTTTGATTAAAAGTTCTTATTTCAAATGACTGGATTGGTTTAATGGTAAGTATGCTATAATTTTCTAAATCGATCACGAGTTCGATCGAATTTACATTGAATCAAAATAGTATTTTAAAGTGATTTTTATTTTTAAGGAAAATTTTTACCAAAAACCCTAGTGGGCAGTGTGGCATCTTTCTAGTTGGCTCGGCTGGCTCGACTACATATAAGAAGGCAAGTAGAATAAAATATCAACTTTTGGCTCCGCTTCTTGAATTTCGAAGAAAAATGTGCTTATTTATGATCTATCCATTTATCTTGAAAATAATTGGAGGCGGAAGCAGGACTTGGCGACTTGCTCTAATCATTACGATGGATTCTCATATTTATTTTCACCTATATTTATGAAAGTTTATATTATAGGGCCTGTTTTCGCATTCCATTATTTTCTTCTTCTTCTTTTTTTTCAAAAAAAAGTTAATCTTCTTTTTTCAAATTAATAAATACTTTTTTTTTTTCTCACAAAAATTCAAAACTTATCTTACATTTATATCACATTAATCAATTTTTATGTGATTTGAGGTTTTAACAAGTAGTTCATTAAGTTTTAAAAAACGATTAATCACTTCTTAGGATAAGAAAAAAAAATTGACGGAATTCGTTAATGTGCCTTATCATTTACCAAGCCACCAATCATAAGGTGACACGTGTTACTTACAATAAAAACTATTAAAGATATTTTAAACAAAAAAAAATCAAAGATAATTAGTGTTGATGTAGCACATTAATAAATTTCGTCAACTTTTTTATTAGTTGTGACAACTTTTTTTTTTTTGCTTACTTTAGGGAGTGATTAATTACATTTTAAAACTCAATAAACTATTTGTTAAAACCTCAAACCACATAGACCAAAATTCCTTTATCACTATAAAAAATAAAATAAAATAAAATTTTTTGACAAACATAACCTATAATGGTTCAAGATATTCAATAAGATAAGATTCTTATATAAAAATAACTAAATGGAAATTGATAAATGTACGTTAAATGGAGTTTTTTTTTTTAAACAGATTTAAGTGATCTAACTCATTAATTCAGCAGCCAATTTAAAAAATTCACGTCTACATTCTTTAAAGATTTTTATCTAAACAATTGTGATTTTTATCTAAGAATTGAGATTGCATTTGTTTGCGGTTCAAAAAAAATAAAAAGTGTAATGCATTTGTTTGGACGTAAAAGATCCGTCCATATTTTTCCATGTTTAATGTAAATGAAAAAATAGTCAACAAAAGTTATTTGTAAAATCAATGAAAATAAGGAATTTAGGTGTAAGCCATTTTTGGTCTTCCTCATTTTAAAGCCAAAATACGTTTATACATATTCAAAAATCAACAGACAATTATTTATTACAAACATCAACAAAAGAAGGTTGAAATATATGATAACAATTCATGTTCATATATCATATTTAGGTCGTGTAAGATGTTAGAAAAAATATAAGTTAATAATAATTTATGATTTAAAAATAAATAAAGGAAGAATTTATAATTTAATCCGAAAATAAATGACGCTACGGTCAAGTATCATGTTCACCGACCTTGACCGCGACTAATAAAATGGATCAAACCCTATCTACGATGATCTCGAACGATCGGAAATCGAGGCTCAAAAGTGAGTAATTAACCAAACCACCAATCCAAAAACTAATAATAAGTAATCCACAATCCTAACGACCAATTATAGATTACAAACGAATATTATTTTTGAATCAAAATCAAACTGTAATAAACTCAACTTATCATAGAATATTACTACCTGGATTCTTAAAAAACAAAGGGAAATCCTGTCACTACAATGGCCTTTATCATATCCAACAATAATAAAATGCGGATGTAATATATAAGAGTACTACTAAAATATGTATGGACTTGAAAAATATGTAAAAATATTCACCAAGAAACATTTTGGACGCAATCCCAATACAAAAATGACACTTTAATTCCTTACGAAACCACAGCAAAAATAGAGCAAAATTGAAAACCAAAACCACACAGCCTATGACTAAAAAAACAAAATTAGAAAACAATGTCATAAATCGATAGCTGGGCAAAAGGGGACATACGCAACAGGATCCCATACCAGCCAAGATTAGAACAAGACGCCAGACCACGAGCTATGAACAGCAATAAACCTCCACCATGCCAACCTAGCTCCAAAATTGAACAGATGACGCCGAATAAACTCCGGCGATCCTAGTCTCTTTCACATAATCAGCACTCAATGGCAGCCGCCACACAGGTAGTAAGCGATAGTGCTAAAAGGCAATATCCTCACTGATCTTATTTATATTACACCCTTTGCGTCTAATGTAACCTTGCAAAGATATATGTACACAGTTGTGCCCCTCTCTGCATCGAGCCAATTATGGGCGGAGGTGCAAGACACGCACACCACCAGCTGCAACATCACAAAAATTTTATTCGGTTGAAGTTCACCTTCATAATATTTATGCGAGCGTCCTCAATGACTGAAACTGTGACAAACAGTAGTGACAAACGCCTGAATATCGAAGATCATAAATACCAATCACACAATTGAATATTCGCATACTACTAACAAAACACACACCGTACCCACTCTACCAAATACCAAACATACGAAGCTGAAAAAATAATGTTGTCTCTCTCATATTATACAAAAACTTCGAAATAAAGCAAGAGACATTTTCAAAGCCCCTTAATCCAAGAAGTCGAATCATAGCCAAGAAGAAATAATAATATACACTAATAGTTCCCCCAATTACCACCCTAAACACGTAATACGCTATCGATAATAGAATCCCATTTTCATAGACATATCCTGTGAGAACCAAATATTTAACCACACATAAAAAAGAAAAGTACGAAACAATATATATCATACATTAAAGAAATGCTACCATCGACAAAGAACACACATTGAAACCGATATAAGATGGAGGAGAAATATCAAAAAACCAGACACGACACTCTTCTAATTGTCCGAGCAGCAAACAATTTTCGAAACACCATTAAATAGAGATGACACATCATATCTTAAAACACTATACACAACACTCCAACATGGCGAAAACACAAAACTCTATAATACAAAAAACCATATAAACAAAGGCATTGTTCCCCTTCAAGAGAACCCAACAGGACGACCACACTACACCGAAACAAAACCCTTAATCCACATATACAATAAACAATATCTATCAGACCTCTTATCACATCGAACACGCCCTGTCAGCAACCTTGCACACACAATTGACCTGATGAGACACATAAACGATTGTCAACCTAGTTCCTCTAAAACTACTGAAAAGGTCCGACATACGAGCCATCACATTATGATCGAGCGAAGACGTGATCTCTTTTTGGAACTGTACGAAACACTGTGTGGTAGACAAGGCTCGTTGAATACTAATACCCGAGACATACTCTACAAAAGATGAAAATAAAATATAAAATACAACCTCACACACTGCTCACAATTGAGGCCAAATCTTTTTATATCAGCCAAGAGAATTCGACAAACTCACATACACACCGGTCACACCAATAACATCTGAAAAAACACACTACCACATGCTCCAGACAGCAAATCGACACCCACAAATCCACCGACCAACAACACAAACACTTTCACTCTCCTTACCATTTCTTTTTTTATCCTTTTATTTACTTCGTAGGGTTTGAAACACATAACTTAACGATGAGCCAAAAGATTACCACAGACTCAAGCAATGGAGGCAAGCTAAAGGAGAAACCTACCCCCTCGCAAACACACAACAATATAGAGCAACCAACTACGCCCAACGCATTATCGACAAAGCTGGAACAAAGTTCTACATGCATCCAGAAAACAGATTCGCAGTAGAATAAACAATCCACCACAGCTCAACAATTCAAATTAATACTAATACCTAGGGCGACACCATAAGACACCCTCCCTCTGCAACCTGACAATAAGCAAAGAGGAGATGTTATGACTAGGTACGGTATACGCTCACAGAAATAAGAAATGGACCGCGAAGGTATTCACACCCATCACCACGCCACACATTTTAATCGTAATCCAGCCTAAATCGAAATTATTCCAGTTAAATATGGTTGGTCTCACACAGATGTTATAAATATAATAAGAGAAACACCTCGCGAAACAAATAGCGGACGAAAAAGATCTCAAAAAGCCTCAAGCACACCACGCCCTAAAATTTTCTCAGACTGTATGTTCCGCGTCGATGTCTGATAACCAACAAACAGAAAACCACCACAACCGTAACTCTCATCACTATAGCATCCGGTACTCAAAACACATACATCTAGTATAGTATCTAACTTTACATTAGGTACTGTCAAACACGATGTGATCTACAAAAACCCCGGTGGCTCCACCAGACACAATGAGCCACCCGACCCCGAACCTATAATGTAACTATAACCCTATGATATACACCGAATACAATATTCCGAGCCACACAATATAGACCCACTGCCACACCCAAAACTCCCCACACGAGCATCAAACCCCCCACCCCCACCCAACCCCTCCAGGCACCGTGAAATACACCCACCCAACAACCCACCCACCGCTATATGAAATAATATAAAACCCAAACCACTACTCACACACGTAAACAGTCACAAAAGCCTATCATAGCCACTTCTTACTCACGAAAACTCTATGTACGTTTTCATGACATACTGCCATCACACAACGGGCACGCCGACTATAAACACCCGAACCTCCTACAGAAGAATCAACAGCAACACCAAACCCAACAGCCTCAAACCCTTTACTTTCAAACCCGGTTAGAAAGGGTAATACCAAACCGCTCTCTCGCCCGAAGCAGACTGGCAGACCTATAAAAACGCGATTTAGAGGCCAAACATCAACTAACCCACATGGGCCCTACACAACTCAAAACGAAAACCCATTCTCCACGAAAACAAAATACGACAGAACCCAATAATCTTTCAATAAAATCACCAAACTATTGACATAACCCATAATCCCCCCGTTGCTTTCTCTCTCTCTATGCCGACATAATACTTGTCAGTTCACCATATTTCCGCTCTTCCGCAATAAGAAATATCTCCACAAGATTAACTCTAATTTTAAGATATATATAGATGGCAATAAATGTATGTGTTCATGTCATAATGATTGGAGAATATGCAAAAGGGTCGACTGAATCAATTGAAAGCCCAATTGAGAGACCTCGAAGACAAATGAAACAATAGATTATAGCGGCATTAAAAAGAGATGTTCTGAGTTCCGTTAATTCGGGATCGAGGGCAAAATCAAAAACAAAAACAAAGCAATAGATTATAGTAGGACCCTAGCCTTCTACACTCACAATTAGTGAGATGCATGAGACCCATTGATTGGTACTCGAAGGATCACAGCCACACATTTATTAGTATGCCGTAAAATTCACCATGAATTAACATTATAGCACCCAAATCCCAAAACACTGTATTGAGTCATATAGCTTGCCGCCTACTCGATCAATTGCTCAAGACTCATTCAGTTAATAACCATTCATGAAGCAATAAGAACTACAACTAACCTCATCAATTACCGGCCCATTCGAATTTCGAATGATCGAAGGCCGCATCATTCAGCTGATCAACCACACCCAAAAGATCAGGTTATTGTTAACCTGAACTTTCTCTAATCCTTCGTTTTATGCTTGAAATTCTCCCATCAAGCAATTAGGTATACTTTATAAATGGAATTATACAACCAGCTGGAGCCTCAATAAGTAACTTCAACTAAAATATTCATCACAAAAGTATCAATATTTTTGTGCTTACATGAACAAGAACAATATGTTATTGACAAGATATTATTATGTAGGAAAACATGAGAATGCCAAAAAAAAAAAAGAGGGTAAGAGTGGAAGTGTTTGTAGCATTACTCTTAAGACAAAGCTTCAAAAGTCAACATAGCAGCTCCATCATCTGAAACATAGCAAGAAACTGTCTACCGGGTACTCTACTGCAAGAATGGATAGGACACGTGCAGTATTGGCTGTGACAACTGGAGGCTCCCTTAAAGGATCAACTGTACTGACAAAATTGTCAACAGCAGCCAACTGAGATGGCTCTCCTTCTCGGTCATATTTGTGGACCACAATGAAAAATTAAATTTAGAGCTCCGAAGTATTATGAGAATCTTAAAGAAGTTGGAAACTTTTTAGAAGTTAAATGAGAAAGATGAAAACTACCTCAAAGCCAGTCTATCAAGATGCCTCACGTACAGTTCACAGGAAGCCATTTAGGGACCGGAACTGATCCAACATCCATGATATTGCAAACCATATCTCACAAATCACAGATACTTATAACCACAAAGCATAGGCATTGGGAACTGGATGGATTTGTTATACGGTAATGAAAGAAAATTCTAAGAATAATTAATAAGCAGCAGAACTATGAGCATCCTATAAGGGACGTTAATCCTAGAGGAAAGAATAGAAACCTTCCTTGATAAAGGCTGGCGGGCTACATCATTTTCTGCATCAGAAAATATGAAATTAAAAATATCAGCATGCAGTTGTTCTACACAATAATGCATGAAATAAATCTAAACAATGGGAGGAAATCATTCATAAAGTTCATCTCCCATACATGCCTAATGATGTAAGTCAATGAACACATTTTATTTACTAATGTTCCTGATCAAGATAACACACCCTTTTTCAGGTCTTTTGTGTAGCTGTTATGAGAATGTATTTTAGGGGTAGCATGCATCTATTTCTAGTAAGAGTCTTAAGCTTAGGAATTATCTAGTTTAATTGTAGTCAGTGAGAACATATCCACTGCCATAGGTCTAGTAGTTGAAGTGTATCTTTTGTTATCTAGTTGGATAGATTACGGTGCACTAAGTGGGTATGGATAAAAACTCCTCTTGGCATGGGATTTAGCTCTTAGCCGAATGGAGTTATCTCCTAGATAGATGAGAATAAGGAGTTATACTCCAAATTCTATTTCATGTATTTTTCTATTTAAGCGTTGAAAGTGAA
This sequence comes from Betula pendula, assembly GCA_900184695.1. Classification (NCBI taxonomy): domain Eukaryota; kingdom Viridiplantae; phylum Streptophyta; class Magnoliopsida; order Fagales; family Betulaceae; genus Betula; species Betula pendula. The sequence goes on along the minus strand of FXXK01000030.1, from coordinate 847,675 downwards.
TAAACAAGCATGCAAATTTTAATCCCCAAACCTTGAGTTTGAAAAGGTTTAGGTTTCCTAAGAATTTATGGTCCAGGTTCCCCTAGAACCTACAAATCATCAAAATAGGTAGAAAGAAGAAGCTAGATCCAGCTTCCTTTCCAGTCGAAAGGGCCCTAATTAACAAGATCCATTACGCATTCTCGTAACATTGTGGTATCAGAGCCCAGTTCTGATCCTATGGCGGACCCAAGGGTAGATCAATTAGAGCAGCAATGTACCAATCTCCACAAAATGTTCGAAGGTTTTTTAAAAAAATCAGATGAACAGACGAAAAGATTGGAAGACAAAATTGAAAGTATGCATCACAAAGAGGATAATGAAATGGGAGAGAACTCCACGGCCAAAGATCGTGACAAACACAAATCTGGGCACCCCAGTTCCTCTACGCCAAAATGAACCAAATTGGAATTTCCAAAATACAACGGGAGTGATGATCCCACCAGTTGGATCAGAGTCGAACAATTTTTTCAATTCCAACGAACAAAAGAAGAAGAGAAGTTACGTATGGCTGCCTACCATCTCGAGGGAGAGGCACAAATGTGGTACCAATTATTCAGAGACAGTGAAGAAGCCATCACATGGGAATCATTGAAGGCTGCTCTCCACATCCGCTATGGCCCAACCATCTTTGAAGATCACTTCGGCGATCTCACAAAGCTGCAACAAACAAGCTCGGTAAGGGACTATCAACTCCAATTTGAGCAATTTCTCAACCGGGTAGGGAGACTCTCAATTCAGCATCAATTGGGGTGCTTTGTGAGTGGCTTAAAGGGAACCTTGAGGACTGAAGTCCAAGCACTAAAACCCAGTACATTATCAGAAGCTATTGGGCTAGCCCGATTGTATGAAGCTAAAAACTGGAGCTTGAAGAAACCTCCAATAAATGAAGATCGGCGTATGGGTAAGAGGGAGTTAGTACCACCTCTACCATCATCCAATCTCACCCGCACCAAATTTCCAGCAACACGACGCCTAAACCCAGCTGAAATGCAAGATCGTCATACTCGTGGGCTTTGCTTCAATTGTGAAAAGAAGTTCGTTCCAGGGCACCGATGCAAAAAGATGTTCGTGATTGAAGGAATTTATGAAGCCGACGAAGATGAAGAAGATGAACAACCCACCGAAATTGAAGAAGAACCAGTAATCTCCCTTCATGCTCTCACTGGAACACCCACACCTCAAACAATGAGGGTGAAAGGCGTATTGGGCAAACGGGGCGTGATTGTGCTGATGGACTCCGAAAGTACCCACAATTTCCTCAACATCTAGATGGCAGAAAGGCTCGGATTGAGACCAACACATGCCAAAGATCTGCGCGTCACGGTTACAAACGGGGAGAAGCTGAGGAGCACGGGCATGTGCGCAGGAATGCTGCTATGGATGCAAGGTGTGCTTTTTGTAATTGATTTGTACTTACTGCCGATGGACGTCTATGAGATCGTATTGGGTACTCAGTGGTTGAGGTTGTTGGGTCCGATCTGCTGGGATTTCTCCAGACTGTTTATGCAATTTGCTTGGAAGGGGAGAGAAATAGAGTTGAAGGGAATTAAACTGCCCCTGCACCGAGTGGTTGAAGACAGAAACATGGGAAGAGAAATAAAGAAAAGAAAGTGTGGGAGGGTGTGCCAAATTATACCATCCAGCCACGAGGGCCCCACTGAAGGATCATTAAAGGCCATTACCTTGGGTACCCAACAAAAGGGACCGAGTTCAACCGAGACCCAGCTCGTGTCATTGCTGGAATTATTTTCTGAGCTGTTTGAGGAACCACAAGGACTTCCCCCAAGCTGACCTCACGACCATAGCATTCCCCTCAAATCCTAGAGTGGGCCTATTAATGTTTGGCCATATCGATATCCCCATTACCAGAAAAATGAAATTAAGAAGATTGTTAAGGGATTATTGCAAACCGGGGTGGTCAGACCCAGCATAAGCCCATATTCGTCACCAGTACTATTTGTCAAAAAACATGATGGGTCGTGGAGATTATGTGTGGACTATAGAGCACTAAATCAAGTGACAGTCAAAGATAAATTTTCAATTCTGGTGATTGACGAGTTATTAGACGAGCTAAATGGGGCCCACGTTTTTTCCAAATTAGACCTCAAGTCGAGCTACCATCAAATTAGGATGGCCCAGGGAGATATATTGAGAAGACTACCTTTCGAACCCATCACGGACACTATGAATTTTTAGTGATGCCGTTCAGGTTAACCAATGCGCCTTCCACATTTCAGTCACTCATGAACGAAATTTTCAAAGACTTACTTCAGAGGTATGTCCTTGTTTTTTTTTTTTTTGACGACATCTTAATATATAGTAAGACTTGGGCTGAGCATCTAATTCATTTACAAGAGGTCTTGAAAATTCTAAGATCTAACCAATTGTGTGTGAGGTGCGATAAGTGTCAGTTCGGGCAAGACACCATAAGTTATTTAGGGCACATTATTTCTTGTCAAGGGGTGGCTATGGATCCTGATAAAATTGCAGCCATGATATAGTGGCCCAAACCATTGTCGGTAAAAGCCCTAAGGGGTTTCTTGGGACTCACAGGGTATTACAAGAAATTTATCCAAAGATATGGTTCCATTGCGGGTCCTCTAACCCAATTGCTAAAAAAAAAAATGCATTCTAGTGGTTTGCTGATGCGGACAAGGCTTTTTCTCTCCTAAAACAGGCCATGACCACTGGGCCCGTACTAGCATTACCAGACTTCAATAAACCCTTCGTCGTGGAATGCGATGCCTCCAGCACGGGAATTGGCACAGTGCTCATGCAAGAATCACGACCGATTACCTTCTTCAGCCAAGCCTTGAGAGGGACAAATCTATCTCGTTCCACATATGAGAAAGAAATGATGGCCCTCATTACAACAGTTCAAAAATGGTGACCATACCTGTTGGGACAAAATTTTGTGATTCGCACGGATCAGAAAAGCTTGCGGTATTTGCTAGATCAAACCATTGCAACGGAGGCCCAACAAAAATGGTTGGTAAAGTTAATGGGTTATGACTTCTCCATTGAATACAAAAAGGGTCTCGAAAATTCAGCAGCCGATAGTCTATCAAGAAGAGAAGAAACAGGGACCATACTAACACTCTCATGCCCAATTCCTCATTGGGTCGAGCCTATTAAAGAAGAAATAGCCCAAGACTCCGAATTACAAGGATTGGCTCAACGAATTCAGCAAGGCGAGGCCATTGGACCTTGGAGCTACAAATCCGGGATATTCTTTTACAAAGGTCGAATCTACTTAAAAGCCAAGTCACCTCTCACGCAAGCCATAATCCATGAGCTTCATAGTGGATCACACGAAGGTTTTCACAAGATGTGGCACCGGTTGAAGTCGGTTTTTTATTGGCCCGGGGCATGTGCGCAAATCAAGTCATACTTGCGAGAGTGTGATATCTGTCAACGAAACAAAGCTAAACTGACATTGCCCGCCGGCTTATTACAACCATTGCCAATCCCCACAGCAACATGGGCAGATATTTCCATGGACTTTGTGGAGGGACTACCAAATTCTCACTGTAAGACTGTCATTTATGTGATTGTAGATCGGTTATCTAAATATGCCCACTTCGTCGCCCTTAAGCATCCGTACACGGCAACAATGGTGGCTCAAGAATTTTTTGAGAATATTTCAAGCTCCATGGAATGCCAAGATCCATCATTTGTGATAGAGATCCTACTTTTACAAGCACCTTCTAGCGAGAGCTTTTTTGTCTACATAGTACTCAATTCAATTTTAGCTCAGCCTATCACCCGCAAACGGATGACAAACGGAGGTGGTCAACCGAACACTAGAGATGTATTTGCGGTGCGTGACGAGTGATAAACCCAAGGAGTGGGTCAAATGGCTTTCGTGGGTTAAATACACTTACAACACTAGTTGTCATTCAAGTACGGGTCGTACCCCGTTTGAATTGGTATATGGGCATCCTCCCCCAACATTGCTATCTTATCTACCCAGAACGGCTCGTGTGCAATCCGTCAAGCATGACTTGTTGGAGAGAGATAAAATTCTGGGGATGGTCCATCTAAAACTTAGCCAAGCTCAAAATAGGATGAAATAGGTTTATGACAAGGGCCATGTGGAATGTCTATTTCAACCAAGTGATTTAGTTTATGTCCGGCTGCATCCATATCGTCAACATTCGGTAGAAAGGCGTCTAAACATGAAGCTAGCTGCCAAATACTATGGTCCTTATCGGGTCATTACTCGCATAAGATATGTGGCATACAAGCCTGAGTTACCCTTGAGTTCTAAAATTCACCCAATATTCCATGTATCTTTGTTAAAGAAACACCTAGGTCCTGGGGTGTCTTCAAGCACGGATTTACCAGAAGTTCCCTACATCAATCAAGTCTTACATCCTCAAGCAATCCTGAATTTTCGTGGTAAAGATCAAAACAAGGAGGTACTGATTCACTAGCAAGAATTTAGTCCGGCAGATGCAACATGGGAGAAAGTCACTACAATGCAACAACAATTTCCGAAATTTACCCTTGAGGACAAAGAGTGTTTTTAAGGAAGGGAAAATGTTATGAGAATGTATTTTAGGGGTAGCATGCATCTATTTCTAGTAGGAGTTTTAAGCTTAGGAGTTATCTAGTTTAATTGTAGTCAGTGAGAACATATCCACTACCATAGGTCTAGTAGTTGAAGTGTATCTTTTGTTATCTAGTTGGATAGATTACGGTGCACTAAGTGGGCATGGATAAAAACTCCTCTTGGCATGGGATTTAGCTCTTAGCCGAATGGAGTTATCTCCTAGATAGATGAGAATAAGGAGTTATACTCCAAATTCTATTTCCTGTATTTTTCTATTTAAGCGTTGAAAGTGAATAAACAAGCATGCAAATTTTAATCCCGAAACCTTGAGTTTGAAAATGTCTAGGTTCCTTAAGAATCTAAGGTCCAGGTTCTCTTAGAACCTACAAATCATCAAAATAGGTAGAAAGAAGAAGCTAGATCCGGCTTCCTTTCCAATCGAAAGGCCCCTAACAAGATCCGTTACGCATTCTCGTAACAGTAGCATATATAATTAAGTTACCTAAGCATCAGATCCATTTTATCTCTTTTAATTTTGTATGAGAAAAACTTATTAATCTGGGGCTTATATTACATATACATTGTGTTTTCTTATTCAGTTAATTCCTTCATGTTAAAGTAAATGAATAGATAAATTCAATGTCAATTTGCACTTGTTACCTATCATGCTAGGTCAAACAAGGCTTTGATACCAGATGATGTAAGACGGAAGTGATGGAAAGGGGGCTTTTGCCAATTTATGTAACTATTGAATATCCTAGAATGATGAATCCACCATATTATATTGACAACTAAAATAATTGATTGATAGTATTTTGCTTTCAAGGCTCGATTCATCCCCTTAATCACACTAGTGATCTTAAACTCATTCAACATACAAAATATAGTCAGTTCAATAAACTTCAATTCTCTAGATGATAGAGTCAATTGTCTTGAGACTTGTAATGGCAGATCGGCAATTTGCCAAAATAAAAATAAAATAGATGGGTATCCAAAACAACATGGACTACAAGAAATGCTTGATGAGATGGATATCTAACAATTGTCTTGACATGTTTTTGGTGGAAGATGTTTCTAATCCAAAGACATGCTTGATGAGATTATTAAGAAGTTTTTTTTTTTTTTTTAATGAGATTATTAAGAAGAAGTTAAAGATGGAGAGTTATGTGCAAAACACAAAGGAGGTGTTGCTCGATTTAGACGAGGAGGGAAGGGAGTTGGCACCATCGATTTATACAAAACAAAATTGGCCATTGTGTTGCAAAAAAAAAAAAAAAGGACATCGAAGGAAATTGTTGTTAGAGATTGTATAGATTAATTTCACCATTATAACGGTGGATTTTTGTTAGAGATTGTGATTGATTTCACCATTTTAAAGGTAAATTTCACAATTGTGATCGATTCTCATTGAAAAAAAAGGGTACTTATTAGCGTATGTGCTAAGGGATCCATCAGTTGGTTTGAACAAAACGTCTAAAAGGAAATTTTAATTCAACATGTATTTCCAAGTTATATATGCAAATTTCACTTTTTTTTCTTTAATTATCACCAGTCACGTGTTTATGTGAGCATCAAACTGCCAACTTCAATTGCNCCTCACCAATTCCAAAGATCGAAAGCCGCATCATTCAGCTGATCAACCACACCCAAAAGATCAGGTTATTGTTTACCTGATCTTTCTCTAATTTAGTCCTTCGTTTTATGCTTGAAATTCTCCCATCAAGCAATTTGGTATACAACTAGCTGGAGCTTCAAATTATCACTCAATTAACAATATCCTACTAAACTATTAAGAATTGTCAACGTCTCTATAAGGCCAACAAAAAGATAAAAGTAACCCTATAAATTTTTCAATAAGACAAAAATATCATTATAAATTAACAAAAAAAAAAAATTAAATTAATTTTTTTTTAATTTAATGAGCAAGTCGTTGAGTTTGTATCCTAATTTAATGAGCGAGTCGTTGAGTTAGTATCCTATTTAATTTTTAATTAAATTAAATTCTTTACTGCAACTTTTTATTTTATTTTTTTCACTTGAATGAGCGAGTCGTTGAGTTTGTATCCTATTTTTTATAAGAAAATTAACGATTTTTTTTCTTTTCTTTTTGTGGGTTTTATGGAGGAGGATCCAATATGAATTTTCCATGAAGCAACAAATAATCGAAAAACTAGTTAAAACAAAAACTATATATTTGAAGATAACTTTTAAAAAAACGAAATTTTTTTTAATTTTTAAATTTTAAGTTTGGGGAATTGGGTGGTAGTTTTTTTTTTTTAATTTAATTTTTGTTTTTATTGTTGTATTTTTTTAAAAAAAATTTAGTTTTAGTTTTTAAAATTGTTTATTTTATTTTATTAAGGGTATTTTTGTCATTGGGATACATTGATAATTGTTTGGTAGTTTAAGGAGAATATTGTCACAATTGAAAGTTTAGATGGATATTGTCAATTGAGTGATAGTTTGAAAACACACGTGGATCCTTCCTTAAAAAAAAATTGTAGATAGTAAAGTTTCCCATTGAATTTGAGACAACAGGATCCTTAGAATTTAAGGAACAACAGTCATGTAATGGAATTGAATGCTAACCCTGAAATGTTATCTCATACTTTTCAACCCTTGATTTGATTTCAAGAAAATAAAATTAAATCTCTAAGGATTGAAAAATTACAGCATGAGTGCTATTACTGCACCCAAGCTGAATCCCTCTCACATATATGTTGGGCCAGATAGTTAAATCTATCTTTTGTATACGCGTGGAAACCAAGGGCATGTTTGGGGAGGTCATTTAACTCCACCCAACTCAATTCTTTTCAAAAGTCAAATTTTTTTCACAATTCAAATCTATTTAATTCAATTCAAATTTATTCAACTCAACTCAAAAAAATAATATAAAAAATAACATTTATATTACAATATATATATATATATATAGGGTCATCGCCAAGCCACCCCCGAACATTTCAGGGATGGCACGGCCACCCCCTATCAGTTTTCGGGGGTGGCTCAAGACCACCCCTTTTTTTTTTCTTCAGTTTTTTATTTTAATTTTTTTAGAATTTAAATATAGTTTTTTATTCATTTTTAATTTTACAAATTTCAAATAAATTCGTCTACCTAAACAACTTTTTAAAACCATCTAAACATAATTCTAATTTTTTTCTTCTCGATATCCATAAAATTAACAAAAAATCAAATAAAATTGGACACCCAAACAAGTTACAAAACTCTTTATTTGTACATATTCTGAGATAAATAAAAAAGTTTCAAATAGCACAATTTAACCGAGAAAGAAAAACACGTTGACTTCAACTCATTATGATATGCTTAGAGAAACAGGCTAGGAAAAAAAACAAAAAAGATAAGGGGTCAATAATCAAATCTAATGGAATATAAAAATCCTTGGCAATTATTTTATGAAAGTACTCGAGTAGTACTGCATAAGGAATGGGATGGCCAATAAGAGATCACGAAACGGGTTAGTGCCTTCCTTCTTGCTTGCTTGTCCTCTAAATCTACTTACCCCTGCAAGTTTAACACCCATTACAACTAATTAAGACAAGAGACTAACAGCAGTATCATTCTTATGTGCACGTACATCATATGTTTTTAAGAAATTCTTTGCAAACATGCTTAGATTGATGATCAAATCCCAACAATTAATAACTCCAATTTGGAAAAAAAATTGTTTGTGCTCTGTAGAAAGAAGGTACGGGATATGAAGAGATAGAAAGCAAGACTTACAGTAAAAAGCAATCGGTTATGCGAGCGCTCCCCTGCGTCTTATACGTATGGACGGACACTACCGAAATTTTCAAACTCTTGTCACCGGGATACCGATAAACATCATCCAAAAGCTTGTTAGTGGGATTAGGATAAACTTCAATTATGACACACTGAACCTTAAACTTGTCATCAAATGAGTGTTGCAGGATACAGAATCTTTGTTCCTCTAAATGGATAAAAAGAAAAGGACGTGTAATCCCCGCAATAGCTTTGAGAGACCCTAACAGCCACACGTTATGGTCTACATCATAAGCAAGCAGCGTTCTGTTGTTATCTATTAGCCAATACAGAGTGTTTCCCGCCGTTACAGTATTTCCTCCTCCATCTCCCAGAGGACACATAAAGTGCATCTTGCGGTTGTCAAGCGATTTCCAACAATCTTCCCGCACGTCATATTGATAGAATTCTGAAGTTACACACTTTTCTGGGTATGTGTCTGTACGGAAAGCAACGAAGATCCTGCTTGGATTCTCAAGAGCGGCACAAATAGACCTATATCCCATAGGAGATGGGAGATCAGGCAAAGCTTTCCACTTTCCAGTGGTGGGTTCATAGACCTCAACACCAGCGGCACCCGGTCTTTTCCGGTCATGACCGTAGACAACATATATCTTACCATCAAGCACGAAGGTGTGAGGTTCGCTTCTTCGAAATAGCATCGAAGGCGCCTGAAACCACCCATCTTGATCTTGAGGGCGGCGGCCAATGCAAAACTTATAAACATCGTTTAAATAAGCAGCATCGCCACGCCGACTCGGCCGTAATCCAGAAAAAATAGAACGAACGAAGCCACCCAAGCGGTATATAAAATCGCCGACGGCTGCAAAGCTTGACCGAAACGGAACATCTCCTTCCCAAAACGGACGGATCTCTGGTATCTCATCATCCACGGGACTACTTTCGAGATCAACTTTTATCTTATACCAATGGGTAAAGCTCAAATCCTCATAGCTCAAAAAACGCATACAGAAAACTATGTCGTAACAAGGACGAGAACTAATTGTAGCACGATTGTGAAAAATAAATGGTGGTGGATCATAAATTGATGATTCAGAAAGTGATAAGCGAGTCGGCCATGTCCTCCAACGGCCTGCCCTTCCTATGGATTCGTCCATGAGTTTGTGTTATGTGATGAGGTCGGTTACTTGGAGGTGTAGGGAGGAGTGGTGGAGAACAGTGGAAATATATATATGGGATTTTAGGGTTTGTTCAGCATGGTGGCCGAGGGAAGAAGAATCTAGAGAATATATATACATGCAGGGAGAATTGGGCAATTGCGAAAGGCGGTGGAGGTGTCGATTGATTTGGTAAGAGATGGATGGGTTTTGTAATTTTGTATGTATAATGTAATGGTTTGGAACTTTGAGCCTTAGGCCGTGTTTTAGGTAGTGGGCCGGCTGGGCTGTTATTTGGGCTGCGGCGATTCAGTACTCTTTTTCATTACATGTAGTTAGTGGTTTTTACTTTTTAGGCCTTTTGGCCCAACGTCTAATTGTTCAACATGTGACTACAATTATTTTAGGAATCCTTTTCAATTAAGAAAGGACTGTGTAGTGTACTGTGGAGCCAAGGCAGAACTAGAAGAAGGCATCACCCAATTCTTAATTCATTTCCTTCTTAATATCTTTCTTTCATTACCATTGTAATCTTTCAAAAATTGTAGGATGAATTTCATTTTCCTTCAATAAAAATCAATTATTACAAATTAACCCTTTTATTTTTTTCAATATCTATTTGTATTGTTACTTCAGTTTTCTGTTGTATGTGTTTTGTTGTTTATATATAACTACATGCAGGAACGGTAACACAAGCAATGTTACACATAATTTTTCTATCTATTTTTCATTCATCTCATTCCATCTAATTTTCAAATATATAATTAGATTAGTGGGTCACACCAATCTAATGATAGATTTGAAAATTAGATAGAATGAGATAAGTAAAAGAATGACATGTATCATTTTTTGTGACGCCGGAAGTCATTAGAAAATTAAACCATAATAATAGTTTGTAACTGTAATTTTCTATTTCATGATAAATTCAAACCAAACCTCTTAGGCAAGGAAGATTGACAAACTCCTAATATCACTAGGGCGTGGCAATTCAGGTTTGAACTGTGTCGAGGCATGTGCAAAAGATTATATGGGTCATTTCAAACTTGACTTATTTAATTAAACGAGTCAAACCCCTCAACCATATCACGATCCTTTAATTTTAAATAAATGGGCGATACGATCCAACCCATTTAATAAACAAAATTCTTAATTACTAAGTATAAAAATGTCATTTTATAAAAATATATTAGCACAATAATTTCCAATTAGAACATGAAAATGAATTAAAATCATCGAAGTTATATCATTACAACTAAAAATGAGACTTAATTTAGGGTTTTAATTTTTTAATCATAATTTTTTTTAAAAAAATTTATATGCGTTATGTGAGTTATTTGTAGGTTAAGCAGGTTGACTCAAAATTGACATATTTATTAATCGTATATAATCGGGTTGACCCAGTTTAACCCTGTTTCTACTTAAACTCTAACTCACTAATATCATTTCATCTACGGATGTACCACCGGGAATTTGCCTATGATCACTTTCGTATTTATAATTCTCACGATTTTCATGCTATTTTGTCTTTTTTTGGATGTGTTTTTACTGTATATATCACGTGCATTTGGGTGGAAAAAGGATCCTCTCCATTTCAAAGGAAATGGAGGGGATCCAGTTAGTTTAAAATAAGGGGCAGTTTGGTAATTTCACATACCAATGTAAAGTAAAAATACCATACTACCCCTTATTTTCAACTAACCGGCTCCCCTCCATTTCCTTTGAAATGGAGAGAATCTGGGTCCATTTGGGTGGTGCCCTCACAGTTTTTAGAGTCATTCAATACTGGAAATGCAATTGGAGTAGTGAACATAAATTCTTTAGTCAATGGTCTGGAGACATGTAGGTTATTGGCCACTTTCAGATTTTCTTCAACCTTTTGAAATCCCAAGTTTATCTCATCCATCGCCCTCTTGAGTTTTTTGGCTAGATTCCTCATAGGCGATTTCTGTATCATTAGATGCTAGTGAAAAGTGCAACTCTTAGGATATGTTTGGTACGCGGAATGACTATTCGCAAGGAATAGCCTTTATTAATATAGAATTAGTAGAATGGATTAGCCTTGAAATAACCATTCCGATAGCATAAGGAAATGACTATTCCTTCAATTGAAGGAATAGCCATTCCTATCAGAATGGTTATTCCAAGGCTAATCCATTCTACTAATTCTATATTAATAAAGTTATTCTTTGAAATAGTCATTCCGCGTACCCAAACATAATCTTATTTTTTTTATCTATTCAAGTGCAACTCTTATTTAGTAGGCGGAACATCACATGCAGGTGGGCACAGTGTCTTCGGCAGGCGGTTTAATAGTTCATTCTCAGAGACAGAGCTGAGGGGGCCGTAGGGGCCATGGCCCCCCTCAAATTTGTTAGAAATTTTTTCATGAGGTAGATTTTACTTTCAACCCGTTTGGCCCCTACCCATTACAAGTTTTGGCGCCTCCTCAACTTCCAGAAATTTCTCTCGAGTCTCCACCTTTTTTTTTAATTTTTAATTTTTCAGCCAGTCTTTCAGCTTCAAAGCTTTAGGTCAAACAAAAAAAGAAGAAGGTAGAGGGAGAAGACGAAATAAAACACACCGTTTAAATAAAACACAAAACGATGCATTTTTAGATCTTGAAAGAAGACAAAAAAGGGCTGAATACATGAAGCCTCGAAACAATGCAAAAATTTTGACAAAAAAAAAAAAAAAAAAGAGAAAATACACAACAGTGCCAACTTGACTTGAAAGGCTAGGCATTTTGTTTGGACGTAAAAGATCCGTCCATATTTTTCCATGTTTAATGTAAATGAAAAAATAGTCAACAAAAGTTATTTGTAAAATCAATGAAATAAGGAATTTAGGTGTAAGCCATTTTTTGTTTCCTCATTTTAAAGCCAAAATACGTTTATACATATTCAAAAATAACAGACAATTATTATTACAAACATCTACAAAAGAAGGTTGAAATATATGATAAAATTCATCTTCATCATATACCATATTTACTTATTTAGGTTGTGTTAAGATATGTTAACAAATTATATAAATTATAAATTTATTTATTTAATTAATTAGGTCAAATTTTTTAATTTTAACCCATTAATTTTGTGTTTGGGTTCGTATCATGTTCACTGACCGTGTAAAAAATTATTAACCCTATTGTCACGTGTCGAGTTCGAATCGTGTTACAACATGAATATATAAAACTATATAATTCAACTCTAATCCGACCAATTTAATTACAACGTATATTTTTATGAACAAATATACTTGATAAAATTTATCAATTGATATTATTTTATTCTTAAAAAAAAAAAGGTTATCCTGTCAATCAATTGATTTTTTTTTACAAAAAAATCTATGTTATATTTTAAGTAAATAAAAAACTATTCTTTTGTAAAATTATGTAAAAATATTAACACTTTTTGGGACTAATCAAACAACAAAAAACTATTTTTAGTACTTACCTAGTGTCCACAAAAATTAGAGAAAATTCTCGGAAAACAAAACCACTCTTACTAAAAAAACAAAATTAAAAAAATTTAATCGTAGCTGGGCTGAAAATAGGGACCACGCACGGATCACCATACCGCAAGATTAGAACAGAGCAGCCACGAGACTATGCGGCATTGCCTGCACAATTGTCACATCATTGATGTGATGCGCCGAATAACTCAGAGTCTCGGTTCTCTTTCCATATCAGCATATTGGCAGGCAAACTGGTAGTGGTAGTGGTAAAGCATTTTTCTTTTCTTTTATTAATTATATCTTGTGGTCTATTTTGACCTTGGAAAACTCATGTAATTACACATTGTGCCCCTCTGCCTTCGAGCCTTTTTGGGCGGGTGCAAGACACGCACACACACTCAGTGACTCAAATAATTTTATTGGTTGAGTTATTCATATTTTTTTGTCATTTGATTAGAAACTGTGAAAAACAGTAGTGAAAACGCTGAATTGGTGGATTATTAATATTTTATATTGCATATATAATTACCCACTCCTACAAATAATAATTACGACAGATGAAAATTAATGTTTTATTTTAATTTATTTACAAAATTTATAAATGAAAGGATTTTTCAAATTTATAAGAAGTCTGATATGAAAAGAAAATATATAAATATTTTTCAATTAAATAATTCTAATAGCTATCGATATCGATTTTTCATATGATCATTGTGAGAACCAATTTACCTAACATTAAAGAAAAGGTACTTACAATATATATATACATTAAAGAAAATGTACCATCTGACAAAGAAACACATTAGAGAAGATATAAGGATGGATTGTAGAAATTTATAATAAAGAGAACCCTTCTAATTGGTTGGTCAGCAAAACCTAATTTTAATAGCTTTTAATAAGAGGCTGACACATCATTTAAAAACACTAAATATAATAAACATGAAAACACAAGATCTTATAAACAAAAAAAATTACTAAACAAAAGAGGCTTTTTTTCCCTTTCAAGAGATCACACAGTCCACACCAGATTTATCCCCCCTAAACAATTTATTGCCTCTTCAATCGAACGCCCCTGTCAGAATTTGCCAAAATTCCCAATTAATTGATGAAAATTTAACCGATTTGTCAACTTCTTATTAAACTCTGTAAATGGTAGATTATACATCACATTTGGATCGAAGGTATTGATCTCTTTTTGAACTGTACCGAAAACACTTGTGGTAACAAGGCTCGTTGAATATATACTACTTAAGAAGATGAATAATAATAATAAAAAAAATTCTCTTCGCTTTGGGGCAAATCTTTTATATCAGCCAAGAGAATCAACTTTTCATAATCCGGCTAAAACCCACATAATCTGAAAAAACAATATATGTATATTGAACCCACATAATCTATTTTCTTTTCTGTTTTTTTTTTTTTTTTACTTCGTAGGGTTTGAAACCACATAATGTAATTTGCAAAAGATTAGACTCCAACTCAAGCATGGAGCAAGCTAAAGGGAAATACCTTTGAAATACACATAATCTATGCATTAACTATGCCGCATTATGAATGGAACATGTTCTACAATGCTATCCAGAAAAACAGATTAGACAGTAGAAATAAACAATCAACAGTTGCAACCATTGAAATTATATTTACCTGGGGGATAATAAACTTCCCTTGGCCATGTACAATAAGCAAGAAGAGGAATGGTTATGACTAGGTACGGTATATGACTAATGAAAAATGCCAGGGTATTTACCATCATTTTTATTCTATTTTTCTAATTCTTGCAATCATTATTAGATATGTTGGTCTCACACATTCATAAATCTAATGGTGATTATAAGAATTGAATAAATAGGAGAAAGATTAAAAGATAATGATAAATGCCCTAACATTTTCTCATGACTGTATGTTGGTGTGATGTGTTCACATAAAGCAAACTCACAAGTCACTTCATCCTTTAGTTCCAATATATAAAATACATCTAGGTATGTATTTCTAACTTTACATTAGAGTTTGTAAAAAGATGTGATCCTAAAATTACCTGTGGTATATATATATATATATATATATATATATATGAAAAAAATATTAAAAAAAATATAGTAAGTGTCAAAAAGCATATAATAGTCTTTATAAAACTCTATGTACTTTTTCATGACATACTGCCATATGGGGCAGTGCCGACTATAAAACTCTAAGAAGAATCTCAACTGAACCCAAAGCCCAGCGAAGCACTTGGTTTTTTGGACCGGTGAGGATTTGGGCTCCTAAAGAAACGTGATTTAGAGGGCACACCAAATGATAAACACATGGGCCCTAAATACATTTCTCAAAAATTAATAGAAAGTTAATCCTTTAATAAATAAATTATTATATACTCCTTGCTTTTTTTTTCTTTGACCGACATTTTTGGCAATTATTTTCCACGTTTCCAATGAGAATATTCCATAAGATTAACTCTAATTTTAAGAATATGTATAATGGCAATAAAATGTACGTGTTCTTGTCTAATGATTGACGAATTATGCAGAAGGGTCGACTGATTCAGTTGAAAGCCCTATTGAGAAATTTTGGAGAATTGATTTTCATCCTCGGGCATGCATCTGCTACCATAAACAATAACTTGGCACTTGTTTCCTTAAAATAATTAAGAATTCCAAAAATAAGGGCATTCTTGCCAAGCTATTATAATTTTATTAGAATGAAAATAATTAAGCTGAACACTTCTTTCGTTAAAAGAAAAAAAAAAAAAATAGAGTTTGCCAGGTGCTGAAAAGAAAGATTTACCATGTTTGAACATAATTAATTAATAGCAGAAATTGACAACCAACAAAGAGTTATTGGAACCACCAAAGCTTGAACATCACTTAAAACAACCAATGTTGCAGTTCAATGGATTAACAACAACTAACCTCACCAATTCCAAAGATCGAAAGCCGCATCATTCAGCTGATCAACCACACCCAAAAGATCAGGTTATTGTTTACCTGATCTTTCTCTAATTTAGTCCTTCGTTTTATGCTTGAAATTCTCCCATCAAGCAATTTGGACCATTTGGTATACTTTATAAATGGAATTATACAACCACCTGAAGCTTCAAACTATCACTCAATTGACAATATTCTACTAAACTTTTAATTGTGACAATGTCCCTCAAAATTATCAAGAATTGTCAACATCTTTCTAAGGCCAACAAAAAGATAAAAGTAACCCTATAAATTTTTTAATAAGATAAAAATATCGTTATAAATTAACAAAAAAATAAATTAAATTAATTTTTTTAAAATTAATGAGCAAGTCGTTGAGTTTGTATCCTAATTTAATGAGCGAGTCGTTGAGTTAGTATCCTATTTAATTTTTAATTAAATTAAATTCTTTACTGCAACTTTTTATTTTATTTTTTTCACTTGAATGAGCGAGTCGTTGAGTTTGTATCCTATTTTGTATAAGAAAATTAACGATTTTTTTTCTTTTCTTTTTGTGGGTTTTATGGAGGAGGATCCAATATGAATTTTCCATGAAGCAACAAATAATCGAAAAACTAGTTAAAACAAAAACTATATATTTGAAGATAACTTTTAAAAAAACGAAATTTTTTTAATTTTTTAATTTTAAGTTTGGGGAATTGGGTGGTAGTTTTTTTTTTTTCAATTTAATTTTTGTTTTTATTGTTGTATTGTTTTTTTTTAATTTATAGTTTTAGTTTTTAAAATTGTTTATTTTATTTTATTAAGGGTATTTTTGTCATTAAGGTATATTGACAGTTGTTTGGTAGTTTAAGGAGAATATTGTCACAATTAAAAGTTTAGAGGGATATTGTCAATTGAGTAGTAATTTGAAAACACATGTGGATCTTTCCTTAAAAAAAAATTGTAGATAGTGAAGTTTCCCATTGAATTTGAGACAGCAGGATTCTTAGAATTTCAAGAAAAACAGTCATGTAATGGAACTGAATGCTAATCCTGAAATGTTATCTTATACTTTTCAACCCTTGAATTTAATTTCAAGAAAATAAAATTAAATCTTTAAGAGTTGAAAAACTATAGCATGAGTGCTGTTACAGCATCTAAGATGGATCCCTCTCACATATATGTTAACAGTAAACCACAAATTCTTAATAAAGTAACAAAAGCTTTGTTATTTTTTGGACGAATAAAACAAGAAAAGCAAAAGCGCCCCCCAAGCTCAAGCTTTCCGCTGATCGAGCAGGTTGTTCCTTCACGGCTTCACCCACCCTAATGTGCATTTAATTTGATATCTACGTCCATTTGCTATAAAATCAAGGTAACAAACTAACAATGTATCTGCTTTCTTATTATTACGGATTATGTAATGAACCTTTTCTGTCATGTTCGAAGGCAATTAGGGTTGGATTAAGATCCCCTACAGTTAAAATTATTTCTCTCTTACCCCCGACTGCCTCCTCTTTTTTGGGTGGGAATATATAAAAGGTAACATCATCGGAATTATTTTATTGTCCGAATTAAATTTTACAGCATCTATCTGCATAAATATACTGTCTACTGTCTACGTTGTCATGCTATTTAAAAATTCGTTACTCACACTTGGGCTTGAGCCTGGCCGATATGGTGCATTTAGTGGTAATGTGTTGGGCCAAGCCCAGCACAGCTCTTCACACAATTTGAATTGACTTGGGCGCATGCAACGAAAAGTCCGTGTTACATTCAATTTTCATATGACAAGATTTAAACCCACAAAGTAAGTTCCCATAATACTTGTGATAACAAAAATTTGTTAATGAGTCTCCAATGTCAAAATTTTCATGAAAATTTGTCAAATTTAGTAATGAAAATCCCAAAATTGTAGTGTCCTTCCCCTGTTTCTTCCCCTGTTTCCTCTGTTCCATTGCTTCAGGCTTCCCCTTCTTTAATATTAAGCAGAGGCATCCTCTCTCTGTCTCTAACTCTCTCCTTCAGCTCACCTAAAACCCCATGATGTTCTTTCTCCACAGCTTTCTTCGAACTCTTGCTCCCCAATTTCTTCAATTCAGAGCAGAATTCCGTGATCTGATTCAGAATTTCCCGTCCAGCTAACAAATTACGCGCTGAGAAAGTACTCCTCAGCTGCGGTTTCTTTTCGTGCTCCGACGGATTCCCAAATTGTTTCTTCATCTCTGTTAATTTCTTAGACTTGGTCCTACCGTTGGGAATGGGAGCAGAAACGTTTGGATTCTTGTTCTCGCTGTCCGAAATGGAATTCTTTGAAAAATATGATCCTTTGGTTCTCAAAGACTTTGGATTGGGAATTTTTGCAGCTGAAGATGAATTTATTTCTTTTTCTTTTTGCTTCAAATCTCTGCACCAAAAATAAATAACTAAATAGATATCCAGTAAAGAGATTTAGCTTACTTGCATATGCTAATTATATTAATTCTTTAAGCCCGAAAATTTGAGAATGTAATTTTTCTATATTTTCCTCCATTTTCGGAAATCCCAAACAGAGTATAGAATTTAAATTATACCTGCGATTCCTATCCCTGAAAGGAAAAAATTCGGAAATGGTAACTGATCTTAGAAGCTTAACCTGAAAAAACAACCGAATCAACCAATTTTGCTTAGGTTGGTTATCTTAAAAAAGGGAAACTAAGTATCGATTAAACAAAATTGCATCAATTACAACCTTCGAAAATCGTACTGATTTCAGAAAATCTTCAGCATTCTTTGGATGCTTGCAATCTGCAAAGCCGAGAGCGAAAATCAGTATAAATAACTAAATAAACAGAGAGAACCTGGCAAAACTTGGACTTCGAAATCTTCTTTTCTTTTCCTTTTCCTTTGGTTTCTCGGGAACCAAACACGGAATTAAACGAAGATTTGGGTCTTACCTATATTGCAGAACCAGGGTTCATCGTCAATGGGTTCGTCCGGGGCGGAGAGATCGACCCATTGAGGCGCATCGAAGTTCTCGTACATGTCATCTTTGACAAATATGGACTCGACGTTCTTCCAATCGATGTTCTCCGGTTCCATGACTTCGACGGATCTGCAGAAAAAAACGAAAATGGAAATTAGAACTAGAGATTTAAAATAGGAACTGAATTGTATGTGTATCGATGTTTAGGAAAAGAGAAGAATAAGATTTGCTCCGATTCTGATACTCCGAAGGGCTTTGATCCTGTAAAGATTCAGAACTTTGGGCTGACAGAAAAAGAGAGAGCAAGAGAAAATCTAAAGAACTTGTAGAGAGCTGTGAGGGTTTGGAACTACAGGAATTTTGTAACGTCAGGACGAAGAAACCGCAGACGGGGCGTTTTAAAACATTTTTGACCGTTGGAGCTGGTGCTCTCTATTGGATTGACTTGTTGTGATAATGTGAAAAGTTACGGGATTTGAAGTGTTTATGCCTTTGTCAATAAAGTGAAAGGCTATAGTATTTATAAAAACATTTTTACATAAGAGATCTACAATCATATCTTATTCTTTGTATAATATTATAAAAAATAACAAACTAATCTTATCCTTGCTTTAATTTATCTTTTGATGTTACTGCTGTCGGATGGTTATGACTAGGAGAAAAGATATTAACCTTAGCACGCCCCCTCAAGCCCAAAGTTAGTGGAGACAAGCCAAGAAATGCAAATGTGGCTGAAGACAATAGCTTTGTGAAAATGTCAGCAATTTGGTCACGACGTGAAATAAACCGGATGTTAATGGACTTGTTGGACACCATGTCGCAAACAAAATGAAAATCGATTGTCGCGTGCTTTTGTCCACACATGAAATAGTGGATTGGATGATAAGTAAGTTGCACCAATGTTGTCATACCAAATAATGGGTCAATGAGGAAGAATAATGCCCAATTCAAATAGAAGAGAGCGGATCCAAGAGATTTTAGCAATAATGTTAGCAAGAGTTTTGCATTCAGTATTTGTGCTTGATCTAGCTATAGTTATTTGCTTTTTGCAACTCCAATAAATTAAATTGGCACCAATATAGACACAATAGACACCGGTTAAGCGTCTATCATCACGTGAATCAGCTCAATCAGTGCCAAAGAAAACTTGCAACAAATTAGATTTAGATGCTGGGATCTAGAGCCCAAAATGAATTGTATGTTTGAGATACCAAAGAAGACGCTTTACAGCATTATTTTCTATGCATTGTGGATGATTTCAACAAGTATTTCTTGTTTTTTCCTATTACTTGCAAAGATGATGTTTTCAATGTGTTTTCTCAATATAAGGTTATGGTTGAATTTTTTTTTTGACTGTCCCATTAGAGCTGTTCAAATTGATGTGAAGGGGGGGGGGGGGGGGGGATTTGTTGCTTTAAATAAATTTTTAGCATCCCATAGTATTTCCCAATAACTCTAAATGCATATGTTCAAACCTTTGCTAAGAACAAAACAAACAAAAAAAAAAAAACACTATAATTTATTCACAGGAATTTGGGATTCTTTTGGTGTAGACTGATTGTTGTTACTAAAGATGTGCACGTTGTTACTAAAGTTGATAATCAGGTAGGCATGCATATTAAACCCTTTTTTTTCTTTTTTTCTTTTTCATATTTCTTGTAAGTAATGAAATGGGGCAACTAATATGGAAATAAATAATTAAGGGCCCAGTCAATCAAAGAAGCTAGAAAGGCCTAGGAACCACTTGCCCATTAGACAGCTATTAGATAGTTATGTGCCCACTACGCGACAGAAAATTAAGAAACACCCATTAGAGCATTAGCAGCAGTTTTTTTTAAACTTTTCTTTAATGTAGGTAATAAAATCATTTTTTAGTTCCTTATTTAAATGCACTCCACAGCAGCTTCCCTTCATCTTTCTCTATATGAATTAAATACTATTTAAATTAAATGCTAGAAGAAAGAGAGAGGAAAGATAAATTATTTAAATATTGTTTTAAACAAATGGTAGAGAAGAGAGAGAGGAGAGAGAAAGTTTTTATATTAAAATAATACTAAGTGAACTATTTTTTGTTTCCTAGATGAAGGGAACTAAAAGTGGTTCTCTTGGTGTTTCTATAGTTTAGGGAACACTTAGAGAAGCTGCCGCAAGAATTTTTTTATATTTTTTTAACAGTTTTTCCTACACTAGAGAAAGAAATAAAATTTAAAAGAAGCTGCTACTAATGTTTTTAGAGACCACCTCCAAAAAGTATAAAATAAGAAAGGTAATAAAATACCCCCACAAAAATTTATGGCATCCCAATATCCCATGACACAAGAAGTCGTAATTAATGAAGTAATCAAAGAAAATTAGGGACATACAAAATCAAAAAATATTATCTATTTTCCCGAAACCTCCCATTATTTTTCATGGCCATAATAATTATAGACTTCAAAATTGGGCTTAGCATTCATCGTCCAAAAGCCCTTCTTACCGATTGATCGACTCTTATATGTCCATTCATTAAAGGAAATGGACATTTTAAGAAAAAAAAATTAAAAAATTAAAATTCTCGTTGATACAAAGAAAATGAGATCTCTACTGATTATGACAAGAGCCTGAATGTATATCTTGTTGGGTTTATGGGCTAGCGAACCCATATAGCAGAAAATACCAATCCCATCTCGCCCAAATATTGGCGCACTGACCCGGGTTCATCGAATAATTGAAGCACATAATCCTCTCCCATACCACTACTGCACCACTATGCAATTTTCATGCCACTTGGGCCATGTTTAAAACCAATTCACATGCTCGTGACTCTTATAGGGCACGCTTCAATATGGACAAACTTGGGATGTACCATACTAAAAATAAGGATCATGTTGACATCTAGGGAGAGTAGTTAAGGAAAGAATATTATAAAAGGATCTAGTTTGAATGTTGTTATAGCATCTATACTATAGTTTTTCAACCCTTGAGATTTGATTTCATTTTCTTGAAATCAAATCCAAGGGTTGAAAAGCCTTGGCTTGGGTGTTGTTAAGCCAAATCCATTATAAAAAGCAACCTACAACTAGTTAAAGGGGATTTTTCGTCACTTCC
Source organism: Betula pendula (assembly GCA_900184695.1). NCBI lineage: Eukaryota > Viridiplantae > Streptophyta > Magnoliopsida > Fagales > Betulaceae > Betula > Betula pendula. The sequence continues at coordinate 825,769 of FXXK01000030.1, read as the reverse complement.
CAAAAGTATGTCATTTTCATTCATTAATTTATTCTCTAAACAATAATTTATTAACTTAAATATCAGAGTTATCTCACACTGATTCACACCAGCAAGCCCATTTGCTTATTTTCCTCCTCTTTTGCAGGTACTTCCAATTGACATTTTGCCACAAGAAAAATTGTTCTAACACTTTGGCGCTTCTTGTGGGAAGATATTAAATTCCTTGACAAAATCTAGATGTCGGATACTCAATTGATGAGTGCTTGAAACAATGGTGGCAAAACCACAAATCCTAGCATCAAGTGTAGTACCTCATGCTAATTGGGGTTAAGAATTCCTTAAGAGGGTTAGGAGAATAACGAGGGGCTATGAGTGAGGTGAAAATTAGGAAAAATGGGTTCGAAAAACATTTAGTGAAATTTGTTTGGGATTGTTCTAACATTGTGGGAGTACCGATTAAATGGTCAATACCATTCGAACGTTAGGTGAAAAGCCATGCGAGTTTTAGAGAAAAGTTATCATTTGATCGATATAAAGTAACTAATCAAACAGTATGGTGTGAAGTCATGTAAGACAAATTGAAAAACCCTCATTCTAATGGTAATAAACTGCATGCAATTTAGATAAGTCCAAAAGTTACATAAGCGGAATGAGAAGTTATTTAAGCAAACTTTTGTAACTCTAGCAATCACTTGGTCATCTAGAGGTAAGAGAGAGAGAGAGAGAGAGAGAGGAGAAGCTTTTCTTGAAGATTTTGAAGCCCAAGGCACCAAGAGGTAACCTTTCATCCCTCTAGCTTGTTTATCTCGTCTAACTTTATGGTAAATGACGTTGTACCAGAACTAGAAGAAACCAAAGTTGAGCCTTTTGCTATGTAGGGGTGTAAAAGCGAAATAATTGGAAATAAATTGTTATGTGAGTTTGTAAGAGAAGACGATAGGAGTGTCTAAGCATTTCTCTCACTCTCTCTATTTTCTTTTTCTTTTTTCAATAAACATCATGCTCAAATAGAAGCTAAATATATTTTGGATTGAGTTTTCCTCCAAACTTTGTGTTCTTTTTTTTAATAGCATGTGAGATGCACATGCTATTTTAATTAAAAATAAATAAAAATCAACTTTGTACTTACTATTAAAAAACATGTGATTTTTACATGCGAAATGAGCACATGTTATTTTTATAGGCTGGGTTCGAAAATGTTCCTTCAACCCAATTTGAAAGAAAACTCTATCCAATATTTTTCACTGTGGAAATAAACCCAATTGACTTATAGAATCAACTTTGATATTATCTATCAGAAAACCTGGTATAAAGATGATGTAACAACACTTGACTCAAAAATGAATAAAGTGATAAATACTTTTTTGCTTCGTGGTTAGTCATACGTTTTGATATCCACGAGTTTAAAGTAGTTGTTTTTTAAAAAAAAGAAAAAAAAAAAGAATAAGGAAAAGGTTACAAGGAAGAGAGTTTGATTGTTGATGTTTCTTAATCTAATTATATACAAAATGAAAATTGAAGCCTCAATTCGGGAGATAATATTGATGTTTTGTTACGTAAAACAAGGTTGGATAAAAATTGTTTATATTAGAGGGGGTGGAGCTGCTAGATTTAGCTTACTGGGCACTTTAAGGGATTAGATTAAGAACTTCAATGCTGGAGGAGACTTCTTCGAGATGCATTTGACCGACCGCGAGGACTATGTTGAGTGGTCTGCGTCAGTGTGCATAAGCCCGATCCTTCCTCCACACATGAGGATAGGGTCGAACTACGTGATCATAGGAGGTCAGGCTGCTTCATGGATTACTAAGCTGAGGAGAGACCTGGATACTATTATCCGGGAGCGCAACTCACAATAAGAGAGACTTTATAGCTATCCAGCCTACACCTCTTATCATTCTATAATAGTTGCCTTGTTAGGGAAAAGTATAACGACTCAGGGAAAAGCGCTAGCCATATATGCGCTATCACTTCAAAAGGATTAGTTAATTTTAAAGTTTTCCTAGAATCACTTATAAAGCTTAGTTTCACCTAGTAACTAGGCGATGTGGGACTCAATACTCATAACTTCTTTATAAATCACTCACTCTATGTAGGTTATTTCTCATATTCCCAATATGGAACCGGGGTGTTACAAACTCTCCATCTTAAACTCCTAAAGTTCTCATCAGGCCCACGTCATGCAGTGCTCCAGTACCACATGGCCTAACGTTACTAGGTGACTCTGATACCATTTATAATGACTCAGAGAAAAGCGTTAATCACATCTGCGCTATCACCCCAAAAGGACTAGCTAATTTTGGAACTTCCCTATAATCACTTATAAAGCCTAGAACTAGGCGATATGAGATTCAACACTCATGACTCTCTTTATAAATCACCCATTCTATGTGGGCTATTTCTCATCTTCCCAATATAAAACCGGGGTGTTACAAAAAGTCTTCCAAGCCCTAAGCGCGTTGAGTCCTTAGCATTGAATTAATAGCATCACTTTTACCATTTGCATAACATATTGGTAGTGGCTACAAGACAGCCACTCTTGGTCCAAGACCTAGAGCGCTTGTCCATTGCTTATTTGTTAGCGCAACGGGAGATTACTTTATGTGCATGTATGGATCGACAAAACTTATTTGTTTTAGTGAGCGGAAGGGTATAGCCGATCTGTCACCCAGCCTACTTAAACAACCTTATTGATCCCACTTTTTGCGTCCTTTGTGCTAGCCCGCTAACCAAGGGCCACCGTGACCCGCCGCCACACGCTACCCCTCTTCTTATGGTGTATCATCAACTGGATTGATGCAACTTGGATATGAGACCACAAAATGGCTGAAACAAAGATGTTTCTCTTACATTATTTATTTGAAACTATATCATCCAAAATCCTAAATATAAATCATTATTTAGATTACACCGACAATATGGATTGATCAATATTGTTCTTCTAACAAATTATAGATTTTTGTGATATATAATTAGATCTTTTCAACTTTTTTATTTTTTATTTTTTGATGAATTTCAAATTTTATTTATTTATTTGCAAGCATATAAAATTAATGTTTTGAAACTCTTAATAAATCAGAGAGATAAATAATTTGTTTAAAAAAACCCCATTAAAGCAAAAACAGATTTTATAAATAATTTCACTAATTTTACAGGTACCTTTTCAATATGTTAAATTAAATTAAAATTTATTATTCAACTCATGCAACGCATGAGCATTCTAGGGTTTCACTTGCTGATATCGTAACATATGTTAAAACTTGTAAAGAAAATCAGCCACAAAAATTAGATAGTGCTAGGCATACCAACTTCAAGTTCGTGTCTAGATATCTATGCAAGTCAAGCTTATGGTTCTAGGTACCGAACCATGGGTCGGACCCGGGGTGCCATTACCCTAGATTTTGAAATTTTCTCTTAAGTATATATGTCCAATCTGTTGTTTATTTTGTGTTAACTAAAATTAAAATAACTTTTAAAATTATTATTGAACTTATGATAAATTATTATTGACTTTTGATCTAATGTTGATTTTAAAAATCACATTAATTTTAGTAGACACAGAATAAACATAAAAATTAATATATATCATTATTTTAAGAGTAATTATACATGTCAATTTATTGTCCATAAAAAATGAATGTAGCCTAAAAATTAGACACACGTGGGCCTAAAAATTAAATTTGGTCCAATCAAAATTAAGCTTTATGCCTGCTGTAACCTTCCTACCATGAGAAATCTTGGTTAGATCCTAGTTGTTCGAGAATTTGTTTATGAAAAACATTTTGATGTTGGAGTTTAGCTTGGCATTAGCAAGCCTCTACTAGACAATTTATCTTAGCTAGATTGTTAAAACTACAATTTTAGATTTGGGGGGCAATTTTTTTTTATTATTATTTTTTTTTTGAAAAAAAATGGGGGGTAAAAAAATTATTTTATAGGGTATATCTCATAAAAAAAAAAACAAATAAATTAGATATTAAAATTTTGAGAGCTACTGCCCCACCTCCATCCCCCAAGCTATAGCTAGATCTGCCCGTACTTGCAACTACCCAGCACCCACATTTGCTGCTCTGCGTGCAAAATTGATGATGCATATCAGAAGTTTGGTCTGGTCCATCCCGGCATGAATGAAGGGCGTTGGGGTAGTTGAGATTAATTGCAAACCTTGCAGGTAAATTAGGCGAAAAGTTGTTGGCCAACCCGAATAAATAATACGGATAAATGCATTCTTGGTTTATATAATTTGGAATTATGACAAATAGTTGATTGAATTTTAAAAAGTGATTAATTATTTTACGTGATAAGTAAAAAATAACAAATTAATTTATGCTGTTAAAAAGTTGATAAGATTTATTGATATGTCACATCAGTATGAATCAATCCAACCATTAAAGATGGCCAAACCATATCATAATTATTAGAAATGGTTAAACCACCCATCAATTTTGATTTACTTTATTAGGAAAAATTTTAGATAGTCTATTGAACTTTCAACCATTTTAACATTATTCTCATAATTTTTAAAAACTTCCACTTTGATATTCTGAACTTATAATATTTATCACTTACCTTATTTTTTAAAATTTTTTGTTAAATCTTAATGGAGGAATTTCAAAATTTTCAAAATATTTCTTATTTTAAAATTAAGATTATTTTGAGCATTTTAGCATGATTTAACGTTGAATCCTAACAAAAAGCGATTAAATTATAAACATTAAAAGTTTAAAATGTCAAAATAATGATTTTTAAAAATTAAAGGAAGCTTATCAAAATAATTGAAAATTCATTAAATTATCTGAAATTTTTTCATTTTATTATTATTATTATTTTGCCATTTGGGTGGCCGCACCGCCGAAAGGCCACCAATTTAATCCAAAGTTTAGAAACTTAAGAGTCAGATTGGTACCGTGTACTCAACAATCAACCAAGCATTTTGGACCAATAAAGTTCATCCTTGTAGTTCGTCGAAAGATCGACAATTGAAATGACGGCTGCCGTCTCTCCGGTGTCACCATCGCCGACGTCGTAGGGTCATCCCTAACGCGTGCACACAAGGCTCTCATCACAAAGTGCCAGAAAAGCTTTTCAAGTTTTACACGCCAACGTCTGTCTGTTCATATCGGGATCATCGGTCGTTACGTACAAGTGGTGATTGATGTCGTCACACTTGCATCATATTATTCTGTTCTTCAGACACTCGTTAGTCGTTACTGTTGTTTTTTCCTTTTTTTTTTCTTTGTTAAATTTTAATGTGAGGTTTTTTTTTTTTTTCGCAATTAACATTTTATATGACAATTGACAACCATATTATTTAAATATTTTAAATAATCAGCAGGTGACAGTGCATACATCATTAAGTACGTAAGATTTAATCGAAATAAGAAAATAGAATTCTTTATTTCACTCGATCCTCATTCCAATGAAGAGGGAATAAGATAATCTCTATTTCAAATAAAATAAAAATTTATCAATTGACTCATTTTATATAAGGGAATAAAATAAACTTGTTTGTGACAAAGGTGACTCTCATCTTTTATTTCATTATAATTTAAACAATGACGTTTTTTTTTTTTTTTAATCTTATATAAACAAAGACAACAGACAAAACTAAATAAATTAAGGAAAATCCTGTATTATTTGAGATAATAATAATAAAAAAAGGCCTTTATGTATGTCATCAATAATAAATTTATAACTTTCATTATTTCCTTTGAAATCATGACAACATTCACTTTCATAAACCCAATTGCAACTAATTCCTTCAAATACTCATATGCCAATTGAAAGGCCCACTTTTTGTAAACAAAATTATGTGAAAATCTTGCCCCCACAAGTTTTGATTATAGTTTTAATAAAAACTATTTTGGATATTTGGACAGAGATTTTTTCCACATAATTCACCGTCAAATAGAAATCCCTCAAAGCTTACCAAGAGCACCATAGGATTAAATTCAATCATTTGAAAAGGGCCAAAAAGTCAAAACAAGAATCTAGCAAACAACCTACAATCAAGTTAATTTTAAACTAATTAATGATTGCACAAACTAATTAATAGCAAACGGCCTCCAATCAATTGAAATGCTAGCCTGCTGAAATATTGTTTGGTAAATAAAATTTGTTAAATAATCTTGCGAGTCTCCATAATTCATAGTGGGCAACTAAAAACAATTATATTTTAAAAATTAGGCTCATTAAAATTTAGGTTAAGTGAGAGAGTAGTTTGCCCCCTCTCGTGGCCTTGCCCACCCCTCCATTCCCTTTGATTTCATGGTCAAATTTTTATTAATAGATCTAATGTTCTATATCATGATGCTACATAGTTAATATATTGCACGTCATTTAATATTATTAAATGCAACAAAATAAAATATTGATCATTAAATTATTATTATCAATTTTATTTTGAAATAGATATAATCCTTGTCCAATAGAAAGAGAGTTTGGTATAGGAGGCCTAAGACTTTAAATGTAAATAAATATTATTTAGCATTCTCAAGTAACATGACGTGCTTAATTTAACATTAAATTTGTTTTTATTTTTAATTAATATTGATTTAAAAGTTGATTGAGCATGCCACGTCAGCGGTGAATACTGTAAAAATGCTAAGAGGAATGCTATATGTCCAACTTTTTTATCCAACTCCATTCAACTTTGTATATGTGGATAAAGATAGACCCCACATACAAAATTTTTTAAAGACTTTTATTTTACATTTGTGGGGTCTATCTTTGTCCACATATACAAAGTTGGATGGAGTTGGATAAAAAAGTTGGAAATGTAGCATTTTTCAAATGGTAAATAGCATATCTTTTAAATTTAAGAATTTCATTCATTTTTTCTTTAAATAAATAATAAAAATGACATAAAATTAAAATGATGTCATTCTATTAAATAATTTTAAAAGTAAAATTGTTGGTAGAAGTGGTAGCCACATTTATGTTTTTGTTAATAAGAAGTGCATACTTGTATTTTTATGTTACTTTGAAAAATTACAAAATAAAAAACTGAATCTAAAAGTCAAAATCACATGAAATACAGGAGGGTCTTAGAATATTTTTCCTAATATTTATTATGTAAAAAAAATGAAAAACAAGTGATTGCTAAATATATTGATTGAAAGGGAGACAACAAAAAGTGAAGTTTTTGAAAATATGTTCCGTGATATATATTTATATTTTTTTGGGTGAATTTGAGATAAAAAAAGAAATAACAAAAAATAACTGTAATAGATATAATTATTAAAAACATATCAATAAACATGTTCTTATATTTTTTTAATTATCGTAACTTTGAAAATAGAGTAATGCTATACACTCTCACTCCTAACGTAACTTTTAAAATTATAATTAAATTTAAAATTAATTACTATTTAATTTTGATTAAATTATAAATTTTAAAGCAACGTTATAGAGCGTGAAAGTAAAAAGAATGTAAAAGTGTGCGTATCAACTAGCATTACCATGAGAATGTAAAAGTGTATGTAGCAATTAGCATTAGCCTTGGAAATAATAAACTACTTACCAATAACAGAACCAAATACCTCCTTTGGTGTTTGGTGTTTTAGATGCATACGAGTTTTTGGTTTAAAATTCTAGATGTTTATAGAAGCATATGAATTGCACCAAAAAAAAAAAAAATACAAATGTTAGGTTGAGTCTTGATTAAATATCAAATAATTTGAAACATTACTTATTCAATAAATAATAATCCTTTTGGGGGGTCATAAATGACTTGATAATTAATTGTTTAGTACTACTAAAAAGATTATAACATTCTCCATTCAATTTAAAATATATAAAATTTATTTCATGCTTCATATTAAATTTTACAAATTTAATAATATTTATATTATTACATGATAAATATGTTATTATATAATAAAATAAAATTTTGACCGTAAAATAAATAACTTCAATTTCCCTTGAAACGCTAATGATTTTATATACCTAATAATTAATTGGAATGAAACCCTACATATACTTCCGTCATAGAAAACCCCAAAAAAAAAAGAAAAAAAAAACGAAGCTCCTGTGCTTCTTAGAGTAGTTGTTTAATGTGGTTAATTAAGCTACGAATATAAATTTACTTTCACAAATAAGTTCCATTATTTAATTTTAACTTGTCCAAAAGCAAACCCGAGCCGAACAGTCACATGGATCTAAACCGACCCGCTGCCAATCGGATGAAGATTCCCATAATCCAGATTGGCAAGACTTATGGCAGAGCCGGAAACGCCTTTTATCAATTTCTCACCGTCTCCTTTTTCCTTTCAAACGGGCAACAGACTTTAAAACGCTCACTCGCTCACAGAGAGTCAGAGACTGTGCCTGAGGCCTGAGAGGCTAACATACACAGAGTCACACAGGCGTTATTTCCCAATCTAGAATCCATTATGGCTCATCCATACGCATAATTATTATCATTTATCACACACAGATTCTCTCTTATCTCTGTTCTTCTGTGAATCTGTGTGCGTCTTTCAAATTTTTTTTTTTTGTGAGGGAGTGAGTGGGTGCTGCTGTGCGTTTTGGGCATGTCGATTGCAGCGGCAGCTGTCGTCGTCCCATTGGGCATCCTTTTCTTCGTTTCGGGCCTCGTCGTGAATCTCGTTCAGGTATTCCTGTGTGAATTTGATTCCGATTTGATTTTCGTCAGGTTCTTGGATGGATTTCTCTAATCCTTCAATTTTTGGGTTGGTTTGGTGGAGGGTTTGGGCTTTTCGTTTTTGTTTTTTGTTTTGTTAATTTCATTGGTTGTTCATTAGAGGTAGAGCTCGTCAGTGTCCATGCATATGAATCTAGGTTTTTATTTTCGCCTTGTATTGCATTTGAGCCAATCTCTCTTTCTCATATGCAATGAGTGAAGACTTGGTTCATATGTCTTATTCTTTGTTTGGTTTCTGAGAAAATGTGGGGAAACGGAAAACACAAGAAATGAATATATTAAATATTCGGTGTGCATGCACCTCGCCAAAGCAAAACCCACTGTTCACTTGAACTCAATATATTTTTTTTAATTTTTATTTCATAAAGCACATTTAAAAGCTCATTTTCACGTTTTTTTTTCGCTGTTTTTGCTTCAATTAACATAATCTCGTGTTAATCTTGTTATCTCTCAGTGTTTATACGTTGTTTCTTTTTTGATTTCTCCAAGGAGCTTCTTTAATTACTTTGGGGGTTTTAGTTAGGATCAGTTAACTGAGTGAATGGACCGTTGGACCTTCTTTTCAGGCAATTTGCTTTGTCCTCATTCGGCCACTGTCGAAGAGCACGTACAGAAGGATCAACAGAGTGGTCGCCGAATTGTTGTGGCTAGAGCTCGTATGGCTGATCGATTGGTGGGCAGGAGTTAAGGTGTAAATCACCCTCCTTATCATGCCATTTTATTGGTTTTTACAGTAGAATTCTGAGTAAATCTTTGTATACGGTAGTCAATTTTTGGAGTAATTTCATTTACTTTTCTCGATGATACAGCTTTGATTCTTGAAGACAATTCTGTTGTAATATATATTTGGGTAGGCTTGTTTTAATTCTAGTCTGTTTAATATTATTGGGAAGCTGTTATTAGTTTTTTATTTGTTCATATATCCACCTTGCAGTGTATGTAGTGTGCCATGTTTCTATCTGTCTCTATTTAGACTCTTTCCATTATTAAGAAAACACAATCTTAAAAGTGTTGACAATGATGATATTAACTTCCAACTAGCAAGGCTGATCCTAGCCAGCCATGAGGGTCAAATATTGAGGAGACGTAATCAAGATAGGAGCAGATTGAGTTATACTTTTCCACCCATGCAACCACACCCATGACAACACAATGGAGTTTAAATGTCAAAATTGTTATAGGAAATCTCAATAATGAATAGAAGTTAGCATTGGTACTACTTAAACAACAATTCCTTATGTTCCTATTTTTTGTTGCTCATATTTCTTCTTTCAATATTTTTTTTTTTAAAATTTCATACTTTTAACTGACATATGTTTTTGGAGAGAATTTGCTAATTTTGATAACCTATTATAATGGAAACCTGATTGGTAACATCTAAGGAATTCCTTATGAATGTGGGTTATGTTATAGTTTGTTGTTACATCTGGAAAATTAAATAATGATCACTGAAACCCTTCTGGCTGCAGATCCAACTATATATAGATCGTGAAACCTTTCAATTAATGGGTAAGGATACAGCTCTTGTTGAGTGCAACAGTTTTGGTGCTTGGTGTTTCTTTGTGTTGGAGGAAAAATGAAAAAGATATTCTCCTGTTCCAAATATTCCAAGTAGCTTGTCTATCTGCTCATGTGGTGATTTTTTCCAGGTAAAGAACATGCACTTCTCATATGCAATCACAAGAGTGACATTGATTGGCTCATTGGATGGGTTTTGGCTCAGGTGCATGACTTATATATTGTGACCTTAATCACACTTGTCTCACACACATACAAGCAGTGCACATTTATATGTTGTGGGTTTATTTGATGCATAAATACCTATGTATGTGTGAGTGCACATTGATAGAAGCAATCCAACATACACTTTTCACGTTTGTTTATTTGATGCACACATAAAGAGATAAACAAATACTCTTAACAAAGAAACATTTTCGCATAAATACATATGTATATGTATCTAAATATACTTCCTATGTGCCAGGGCTACGTTTTTGCGCTTTTAATATATTTTCTCTTATTTATCAAAAAAAAAAAAATCTAAATATATTTGATGTTTATATACCATGTACGTGTCCCATGTACAGACTCTACACCCTTTCATTATTTTTTTAATGAGTTTTGCTACTTATTAAATAATATATTCAGTGTAGTCAAGGAGTCATAAAAACCTAAATATTCATTCAAGTATGTGTCTTCTATATCTAGGGTACCGTTTGATTTGATAATTAGTGATTTTGATGTCAGTAATTTATGTTATGTTTTCTACTGCTGACTGATTATTGAAATTCAATTACAACAGCGGTCAGGTTGCCTTGGCAGCACATTAGCTGTAATGAAGAAATCATCAAAGCTCCTTCCGGTATGTTTCTACCTTGAAAATTGTGTGTATGATTGAGATGAAATTCATTATTCCAAAAGTTCAGTTTGCATTTATAATCAATCCCTCATCAGAATGGCTTTGTTACTTATCAAAAGAAGAAAAAAGAAAAGAAAAATGGAATAGATTTTTAACCTGCTAAATGGACTAGCATTGTTCATTGTTACTCTGGTGCAGTCAGTGGTTATGACAACTTGGGGAATTCAGATGCTATTCAGTATTTAAGTGTGTATGTCCTAATCGGATTGAGAAGTTGGGTTCATATTTGTGTTTTAATTTATGAAGTGAAATGTGATTATTACAAGTTTAGAGTTTTGACTCAATTCTTTCCCTTGTCAATCCGGTTCTTGTTTCTTTTTACCTGTCATTCACCATAGACATCCTTATCCTTTCTTTCTTTTTGCCCCTTTTTTTGTGGGGGGTAGTGTTTTACACACCCGTAAAACACTCCCCGTGTAAATTGAGGATAAAGAATATGTCCAATATTTGCAGGTTATAGGTTGGTCAATGTGGTTTTCTGAGTATCTTTTTCTGGAAAGAAGCTGGGCCAAGGATGAAAGCACATTAAAGGTATGGGTGTATAAGAACGTTTTCACAATATATGTATACATACATAAACTTAACCTATACAAATACTCATACATATATTTTTAATACATACATCTCTATCTATCTGTGTTTGTGTTTTTGTTTGGAATCACCCATGTTGATCTCATTTGATTCTTGTAAAACTATATCTGCAGTCAGGCCTTAAACGCCTCGAGGACTACCCTCAGCCCTTCTGGTTGGCTCTATTTGTAGAGGGAACTCGGTTCACGCAGGCAAAGCTTTTAGCTGCTCAGGAGTATGCAGCCTCAACAGGGTTGCCTGTTCCTAGAAATGTTTTGATTCCTCGTACTAAGGTCAGATTCTCATGGCACTCCTTTCTTTTTTTTTTCTCCCTTGAAATTAATTTCTTTCTTCTTCCCTGTTTTTGAGGGGAGGGGGTTGTTTACTTCTGTACAAGATAAAAAGTCACAAAAAAAGTCTTAGGAGCCTCCCCTAATACTCGCTAGCCACCTCATGTTAGTATGTGTCTGTGCCTTTGTACCTGAATTTCATTTTTATTGCCCAACTAGGACTCACAAATATTTTGAGCTAACATGTACCTACTAGTTTGGCTGAAATGAATGGTACCCCCTGATTTTAGTTTTTGATCCTCATGTGGTAATTAGTTGAGCTAAATCCCTTTCTTAAGCTTCATTTCTTTCCTGTGTTACTGCCATTTGCTGTTTGATCATCATGATTAATGATACACAAGCTGTGTGGAAGCAGATGTTTGGGAGTGACTCTATGTTTAAAAACCTATCAACTCTGCTAAGTTTTCTGGGTTTATTCTTTTCTTCTTGTCAATAAAATAAGTTTTTAGGATAATTCAGCGGCTGCAATACGGGTACTTGGGGAACTGTGTCCCTGTGAGTTAAGTTAGTTTAAATTTTATCACTTCATCGCTTCTGATAACTTGTGATGAGGCAATTATTAATAATGATTCCAAAGTCAAGTGGGGGGCAAAGAAAGATTGTTTGATGATAGAAGTTTCTTCAATCTTTTCATGTATAGATCAGACGTATTGACTTCTTTAGATGTGGGACAATATAGCACATGTGAATTCGACAAGAAAAAAGAAGGGTTAGAAATTGAAGACGGCCAAAGAATTTCATGATGTAAGAGATTAAAATTTTTGAAGAGCTAGGCAGCCATGAAAGTTCTTTTATAAAATTTAGGGAAAAGTACACGTCCTTCCAAGGCCAGCAAATAGACAAAATGACATTAAAAAAATTTTTAATAAGACAAAAATATCCTTATAAATTCGAAAAAAAAAAATTGAAAAAAGAAACAATTTTTTTTTTTTTTTTTAAAAGCAACAAATTAAAATGACCCCCTTGGTTTTTAATTCTTTTTTCGTCTTTTTTTTTTTTAAAAAAAAGTTTTTTGTTATGATTTTAAGAAATTTTTTAATTTTATGAAGGACTTTTTTTTGTCACTGGGGGGAGACATTGTTTTGATAGTGTAGGTGGCTATTGACAATAGGGTGGTAGTTTGATGGGGTATGTATACGGTTCCCTAAAACTTATATTTCCTTGAGCAAAATGGAGGCCTAAAGTTATGTGCTCAATTCTTTCAATGTAAGTCAAGCAAGCTTTGTTCCATCGAATTGAGTTTCGCTGCTTAAATCCTCTCAGTAATGCAAGTGGGAGAATCCTTATAATGTATTCTGATTGATCTGGGTAGATGCATGTGCTTTACACAATTGTTCCAATCCATATTGATTCAATCCTTATCTTTTGCTGACCTGCATACTCTGGTTGTATTTCCCAGTACACATGTGCCCAAGTGGGAGACTACTGACTATAGACTAGTTTGTAAACTATATGGATTCCTCAGAAAAGAAATGGAACCAGATGTCAAATAGTACTGACTCTATATATTTTGCAAAACAGATGCTTTCCTAAGAAGAGAAAAAAAAAAAGGAACCAAATCTCAAATAGTGTACTGACATAGGATAGCCTTGTACTATTTGACATTCCTCCTCCCCACTTGTATTGTGAAGTTTGTATTGGAGTGATTGATGCTGTTTATATTCCATCCTATCCCTAGATGGGTTCATATCCGTCCTCAATTTTAATGCGTCAATTTATTTTGTATTTGCATAACCATCCCTCTTATGGATTGTAATATCCATTGTACTGCTTTCAGGGATTTGTTTCAGCAGTAACTCATATGCGCTCATTTGTTCCAGCGGTTTATGATGTAACAGTGGCAATTCCCAAAAGTTCACCTTCACCTACAATGCTAAGACTCTTCAAGGGGCAACCTTCTGTGGTAAGCCAACTAAAGTAGTAGCTTTTTGAACTGCCACACAGTGATTCACGTTTTTTTTCTCGGGTTTTTTTTTTTTTAACAACTGGGTTTGAATTTGGCATTGCTACATGCTAAGTATATTCGTTTCATTTTGTCTAGAGCATTGTGCTTATGTCATGTGTGGACCTGGAATTTGATTTATTAATTCTGCATTAAAATAATGCACATCTAAGCGAGGCTGCAGATGTTCTATTGACATTTGATTTTCCCCTGTTGAAACAACCTTTTCTTTCACTCTAAATATTGTTTTAGGCTATATGTCATTTTTGCCCCAAAATTATAAGACTTATTACAAGCAGTAATTCCACTCACCATGGATAACCTAAGTAAAAGACATGTTATTGTACTTGATTGGTATTGTATGTATAAGAATTGTGGGGGAGTTTGTAGCTCATCTTCTTCTCCATTGTGAGATTGTTAGTGCCTTGTTGAGTTCTATTTTCAGTCGTGTTGGGTTAGCTTGGGTCATCCTTAAGAGAGTAATAGCTTGTTGGAGAGAGTTGGGTGACAGTCTTTAGAGTGCAGCTGTGTGAAAGATGGTTTCATCATGCCTTTGTAGTGTCTTTGGAGGGAAATAAATTATAGAAGTTTTGAAAATAGTGAAAGGACGGTAGTAAAACTTAAATATCTCTTTCAAAACTTTGTTCCACTGACAACTGCTTTAGATCTTAATTTGCGTAGTTTTCATGATTGTCTTGACTTGTTCTCGCTTTCTAACTAAGTGTTTTTCCTATATACTTGAATTGCGCATTTGGTGCTTTTGGTGCTTTTAATGATATTTTGTTTACTTATGAAAAAAAATAATTCAGTGGGCATAGAATTTAGGGATAGATGGTACTTTTGAAGAATGTAATAACAGTTTTGAAGTGGAGGGGTCCCTGAATTTGTCAATTCTCTCATGTTTGCTTGTGAAAATGAATGAGCATATTAGATTAAGGTGCAAATCTGGAGAGTGTCCGATATTGTTATGACTTGGGTCATAGTAAAGTATTATTAAGTGCGTATGATAGCTGCATTAGTGAATTCTATAGCTGTCGCTCCTGTGCTTAAACGGGTCAGTGAGAAGATATACTTTTTCCAGTCGACCTGGGGATAATGCTCTTGAACTGGCCTTTGCCCGGTACTAGGGACCTGTGGCTGGATTGAATCATTTCTTATTTGCGATGCTGGACCAGAACGGCTTTGCGCCAAGAAAGAACCCCCATCCACAAAAAAAAAAAAAAGAGACTTGTTCTTGCTCTCCCATAAGTGTCATGGATGAACCTAATCGTCTCACAGTTACATGATCCAGCTCAATCAGCCATGACCAAATCCACCCAGACCCGGGGCTTTATCTGGGTTAAAACTCAGCACAACCTTCTCGATTTCATCCGCTGTGACCTGTCCTATGGGGTTTCTTTCTCTCATGTAATTTTGCCCGCCGCCAGAGTATCTCACAAACTCGAGTTCAAGATCTCTGATTCAAATCTGATCGACTAGATCCAATCACATGATCAAAAAACTATTCAGTAGGAAGAAACCAAGAGGAGGAGAAAGGAGAGAGAAATCAAGGGGATTGGGAGAAGAAGATAACTAAGAGACGAGGATAGAGAAGCCTGGAGATTGATAAAGGAGAAGTGAGAGGAGATAAAATCTGAAAGGTTTAGAGAGAAGAACCTGGAGAAGATGAAAAGAGTGGAGGAAAAAATGGGTGGAGGTGGGGCACAAGCTTTCAAATATTTCCCAAATCTGAATTATTTGCACTGAAGATGCTTTTATGGGGTTTATAGTTTGTAGAACTTTGGGAATAAGAAAGTAATATTCTAGATCCAAGTTTTTCTGTCATGGTTAGATACAAACTCTTCATAATAGATTCATCGTGTATCTAGATGGGTTCCACCAATATACATAAACTCTCCCTCTCTTTTTCTTTTTTTTTTTTTGGGGGGGGTGGGGGTGGGGGGAGAGCTGTTGTCATTAGCAAATCACTTTGTGATTATTTTTAGTTTGGTTCATGTAACATGTAGTGCTGGTCTCCTGCAGATGCACGTACACATTAAACGGCATGCGATGAAGGACTTGCCTGAAACAGATGAAGCTGTTGCACAATGGTGTAGAGATAGATTTGTTGCCAAGGTGCGTACTAACCCTTGTTTCAGAGTGTTGTATTCATTTGCATAACAGTTACGCAAATCTGAAATGTTTATCATATGCAGTGGGAAATGAAATATAACTTTAAAACAGCTGCATATTCTTGATCCCTAAATATAAAAACATTTTATCTGGTTGTACATGCAGCTAAGTCATTTATCATTCCTTCTTGTGATTGTCTTGCTGTTTGCTTTTGGCCTACCAGGATGCATTATTGGATAAACATGTAGCTGAGGACACCTTCGGTGATCAAGAATTGCAGAATACTGGTCGGCCAATAAAGTCTCTTTTGGTGAGATATTTGTTCTAATGCAGCACTGACACCATTCATTTTCATTGTTCTGGGGTTGCAGGGGTTGTTTTTCTGATAACTTGTTTATATTTTAACAGGTTGTTACCTCTTGGGCATGCTTGCTTATATTTGGGGCTCTGAAGTTCCTCCATTGGTCTTCACTTTTACACTCGCGGAAGGGTATTGCAATTGCAGCCTTCGGTTTGGCATTTGTTACTTTCCTTATGCACATCTTGATTCGGTTCTCACAGTCAGAGCGCTCAACGCCTGCCAAGATTGCTCCAGCTAAGCCCAAGAATGGGGGTGAGCATCCGGTAGACAAACAGCACTAACTCACATTTTGCTCCCGAGTTGTTGTCCATACATTGTCAACTTCATCAGCAGTTGTAATTTTGAGAACTTAGCATACTTGTAGGTGTGTTTGTCTCTCTTGCTTACCTCAGTGTGTTTCCATTTTACCATTTTAAACTAGTAATTAGTATGTCTTTTTTTTTTAAAAAAAAATATATAATGCACAATATGTATGAATATCAATTCATTATTTGCTGTTCAATTACAGTAATTATGTATAGACTCTCTAAGTTGACTGTAGTAGCAAGTCAGTTTTGAACTTGAACAATGTTTCTTTCTGCTTGTTAAGCCCACCATAAGACAGGTTCAATTATCGGAATTCTATTGTCAACTAGTAAAGTCGGGGAAAAAAAGGCAGCTTTATCATTGTGGTTCTTTTGTACGGCAATAAATTTTTATTTTTTTCCTTTCAAAAGGAACACCATGTACCAGATAGGGATTCCCTACAATCTCCTGCGCAGAGAGGATAGTGGCAGGGGAAATTGTAGGGGGTCGAGAGAGGGGCTCTTTGTTCGGGTGGGTTCCCTGCTCGGGCAGGAGAGCCTCCTCTCACAGGTCATGTTCAAAGAGGAGGGGTAAAAGTAAGTAATAACAGGGATCTCGGTCTGGAACCAGTGTAGCAGTAGTCATGAATGCAAGCATGGTCCCGGCAGGCTACCTACGGGATCTTATGCTAGGAGTGGAAAAAAATCAAAGGGGGGACCAAAAAAGGCTTTTCGGGTTTCAAAGTTTTAGAAAATTTGGGTCGAAACAAAAAGGATTTGACTCCATCGTTAACTTGTCCATGAATCGGGTTCTGATTTATGAAATTACAGGGCCTATTTTCTAGGATAAGTCTTTTCTTGATTTTCTTTAGAAATACACGAGGGGAGGATTGGTAACATCTATTTTTATATGAAATTTATTGGATTTGAGGATTTATAGAATATTGCACATCACTCTCTCTGTCGCACATTCTTTCTCTCTAGTTTTCTTTTTGTCCTCTTTCCTGGACAAAAACAAGCCTATAAAGTGATATATAGAAAGAAGAAAGATCTCATAGCACGACTATTCTCTAGTGAAACAATTACAGTCCGAGTGCCTAGAAAGGTTTGCCCTTTTTTCTAACGAAATGGGGGCATATTTATACACTGCCATTGCATTAGTATCTATTCATAATGAATTGGACGGTATTCTCCCTCTACCCGCATTGAAGAAAAAATTTTTTTAAAAAAAAAGAAAAAAAAAGAAGGGGGTATGATATCAAGTTGTGCTCATATTATGTGTAATATGAACAGTGTGTTGGGGCAAGTGGCCCTCAATTTGCTCGAGCAAATGGCTAGGTAGTCCAAATAAGTGGCCCTCATTTAAGAAACTTGCTATTTAGTACACTTGGGTCCTTCTTCTCCTATCCGCTCATTTTAAAAATTAAGCATTATATTTATAGGACCCACATAGAATTCACTTGTAGATCGTACAAATTTAATAATTGATTTTTAGGAAAAGTCCATATACCTTCTCAAACTACCATTCAATTGATAATGTCCTCTCAAAATTTTTAATTGTGACAATGTCCCTCCAAACTATAAAATTATTGTCAATGTACTCCCAAGGACAAAAATGCCCTTAATAAAATAAATAAAAAATTATAGAAAAAAATAAAGCTAAAAATAATTTTTGTTTTTTGTTTTTTTTTTTAAAATACTACCACTCAATTGGCCAAATTCAAAATTTTTTAAAAATTATAAATATTTTCGTTTTATTTATTTTTTAAATAAAAAAAAATATTTTTTTTAAAATTCATAAGAGCTAGAAAAAACTAATACTAAAAATTTAATAAAAAAAAGTAATTTTTTTTTTTAAAACACTACCACCCAATTGGCCAAATGCAAAATAAATAAAATTATAAAGATTTTTGTTTAAAAAATTATTATTAAAAATAAATTAAAAAATTATTATTATTATTATTATTTTGTTTGAGTTCATTAGGGTAGTTTTGTCTTTTTGATGACCTTAGGATATTGACAATTATTTAGTAGTTTAGGAGAATATTGTTACAATTAAAAATTTAAAAAAATATTATCAATTGGGTGGTAGTTTGAGAAGAATTTGTGACTTTCTAATTTTTAAAATAAGAGAGGAGAGAAGGGTGCATGAATTGGAAGAAAACAGTTTTTATTTTTTAGTTGGGCCGAGCCCACATCTTGTCACGTGGAATTATGAGCGTTCAAAAAAAAGTTACAGTACATTAGACAAAATTAAGCCCTTACGTCTGAGTTTTGTACGCCGAATTGAGACAGACTAGGGAAGCGGCCGAAGACGCACACGCAGCCACCGCCTGCTCTCAAACTCAACTAAGCTCTCTCGCTTCCTCCGCCGCCGACCAACAATACCTACCCGCCGGTGACTTCAGCACCGGCCATCTCTCTCTGTGCGCCTTCAATAGCTTTCTCACTCGCCGACTTACATAGCCTTCTATATCAGCAACACCGTCATGGCTCAGCCCCTAGAGGTCTCTCTCTCTCTCTCTGTATTTCTACATTTATTTGTGTGGTTCCTTAACTTTGCGTAATAGATTATGCCAGTAAATTATGAAACTTTTTATTCTTTTTGGCTGTTTAATAATGAAAGTAAATTTAACGGAGCCAAGTGATTTAATGGAACTCAGTTTAGTGGAGGATATATCTTTCTTGAGGTCCAAGTTACAAAAAGCCTTTAATCGTTACGCTTGGAGTTGTGGAGAACAAATATCTAGGTTTCCCATTTTCAGTTAGTTTTGGGAAGTATCTGGTAATTCTGCGTGCATTTGTGTTTTTGGCTTGTTTCGAACTAATGTGAGATTTTTCCTTTTCTCTTTTTTGAATAAAGATTGGGATTCATATTTTATTTCATTATGCTTCTATCTTTCTCTTGACACTTAAAGGATGGCTTAAGCTGAAGCCTGTGAGTACAAGCTTTCAGGTTTTACTTGTAATACATTTTTGAAAAGTGCTTATCTGATAATGCAGACTCTCCAGGTCTTCTGTGATATGTTTTCTGTATAGCAAAGTTTGCATTATTATTATTGTTATTATTATTTTTTTAAAGTCAGGCGTGAAGACTTAATTGTTATGTGTATTTGTTATAATTGAATCTTAGTAAGAGTGTTTGGCATTGCGGTTTAGCATACTAAAAGTGCGATTTTAAACCAAATCATAGAAAATGTATCATTTTAAAAAAATTGTGATTTGAAAACATAGAAAAATTTACGTTTTCAAATCGCAGGTAAGGAGATGTGTTTTTAAAAGCTCACGATTTCAAAGGCTAAACTGTGATTTTAAAAGCCAAACTGCGATTTTATCAAATATTCACTGCATTTTTAAGAATCATTTTTTTCAAATTGCACGTTTTAAAATAACTATTTTTAAATTGCACTTTCTAAAATCGTAATCCCAAACGGATCCTAAGTGATGGTGTATGAAGCATAATTCTTTTGGGTCCTAAAAAATCAAATCTCAAGGTTCCCTAATCTCTCTCTCTCTCTCGTGCGCACTTGATCTTTTGTGTGCACTTGCTACTAAATGCACTGAACACACTACTGAATTCCTTTGAATATGGAACTCACCATCGTTGTCTTAACTTGAGCATTACTGCAGGGTACCACAAAGTCTTTCGAAGCAGTTAGGTTCAGTTTCTTTACAGATGAAGAGGTTCGAAAGCATAGTGTTGTGAAGATTACAAGTCCAATTTTGCTTGATAGTATGGAGAGACCGGTGCCTGGTGGATTGTATGATCTAAAATTGGGCCCAGCTGATGAAAGGACGCCGTAAGTCTCTTTTAACTCACCTATTTAGATTGAGTCCTATGCTCGCTGCTTTCTGTCTTACATTATTCACATTTAAGGCCACATGCTTGTTAATGTCTCTGTTGGAATCTGATGACACCTAGGATGAACTTTTGTGTGGTCTGTTCTGTAATTAATATTCCTTTGTTAGTTTTATCATCTTGTGGTCTGTTCTGTAATTATTATTCCTTTGCTAGTTTTATCATCTAATTTTTTTGGTAGACTTATTGTCAAAGTTTTAGTTATCCTTTTTGTCCCCCCTCCCCCTTCTTCTCTGTCTTTGCTTCTGCTTCTCTCCATTAAACAATATTTCCTCCTTGTTTAATTGAAGAACGAATATGTAAATTTAGAGGTAGATTGTCCATGCCTACGTTGCTAGTAAGGGGGATATTTTAAAGTAATAAAATAACACGCAGTTATCTTTTCACTGATACAATTGGCAATATTTTAGTAAGGTTGGTTTTTTTTTTTTGTGTGTGTGTGTGTGTGCAGCTTGTACTGATTATAAATGGATTCTTCATCATGTAACAAATTTTACTCATACTGCTGGTTTACTGGAAATGATTGTGTGATAATGAACGATGTTTAATATGTGCATTTGTTGTAGAATACTGGGCAATTTTGTGACGTAGGGATGATACAGTTCTTTGTTTTTGATGCAGTTGCGTGATATGTCAGCAGCGTGCATTCAATTGCCCAGGCCATTTTGGTCGCATTGACCTTGTTTCACCAGCCTATAATCCGTTGCTATTCAATATTCTTCACAGTCTTCTTCAGTGTACTTGTTTCTTTTGTCACCATTTCCGGGCAACCAGAAGCCAGGTATTTTCACTTTAATGGGGCAATATATATTACATCCTGGGCCTCATGGAGACTATTGTGCTTTGCTCCTTCACTGACCTTGCTTTTTGAATGTTATTTTCTAGTTATTTTTTTGAATCCTTGTTGGCTTTTATATCTTCTCTAATGGCTTTCTTTTGAATTTTTATACCAATTCAAGGTTGAGACATGTGTTTCTCAATTGAAACTCATTGTGAAAGGTGATCTTGTTGGGGCCAAAAGGTTGGACTTGGATACATCGAGTGAAACCTCATATCCAGATGACATCGATGTGAACCAGTATAACGATAAGGAGCATTTATGTCAGCAAGGATGGACTTCTCTTCAGTTTACTGAAGCAATGTCTGCTTTGAGAAAATTTTTGAAGCCAAGATCTGTGGTTTGTAAGAACTGTGAGGCCAGAAATCCTAAAATCAGCAAACCTACTTTTGGATGGTTTTATATGGTAAGCTTTTTCATGTCGTCACTGCTTGAAAACTGTCCATGTAACCTGCGATAGTTCCTTTCTTATTTGCTTTTTACTTCTTTTTGGTTGTGTGAGGCTTTGGAAGCCTGGAACTTGACAAATAACATACAGAAACCAGCAACCAACCCAATTTCAATACGAAGTGGGGAAAAAAAAATCTTGGAGTGAATCCACAGGATGGGAGTGGCTATTATGATACCATTTCTTTTAAAAATTGCTCAAATTCAATTTGTAAAGCAGATTCCATATCTGATTGTGTTTGATTATGTATGTAATTTTGTGTTTATCTAAAGACTTCACCTAACTAATTGTTAAGAAACGTTAAGTTGTGGACAGATATCTACCCATTGCAGGCATTTCCCCTCCTTGATTATTGGAATAATTAAGGTTTTGTGTTGCTATGCTCTTTCTCCATTGCATCTTCTTGCTTTTTAATCGAGATTCATTTGTTCATGATTATTAAAAAGAGAGAATGCTCTTTGCATAGTCAAAGCGTCTTGTTCCTGGTTCATGCAATAATAATTTGAAGAGGGGATAGGAAATTGGTAATGGATTAAGCAACAAGATTTGACCTGCAAGATTGATGGAAGGTTTGAAGGGGGTCTATTTAGAAGGATGGTCCCTGCTTTCTTAGAGTGATGCTTCTCACTTTTTGATGTAGGACAGAAGTTACGAGACCAAATTTGATGTAGAACAAAAGATGTGAAAAAAATATTATGTAGGAAAATCTGGACAGCAACTTGTTTTAGGGTTTAGGACAAGTTACAGCTAGGATTTTGGTGGGAAAAAGGCTGGAAAATATTAGGGAATATAGGGTTTTTTTTTTTTTAATGGTTTAACAAAAGGTTAGGATTTGGAGATTAAATAAAGAGGAAAACATAGCGTTTGGCTGGCTATTTCTGGGCTGTGAACAGTAACTCGGGAATTATCTTTTAATATATTTTTTTGTTGGAATGTTTGAGTGCTATTTGATGGCTTGGTGGTTTGGGGTTGTTTAGGATTGGATTCTAGGGAAACAATATTGCTGGAAACTGAAAGAAGAGAAAAAAAAAAAGAAGAGACGAGCCTATAGGTATCACACCTAGTTTTTCCAAGCATAACACTTAGGGTTCTTTAGTATCACACCCAGTTTTTCACCTAAAGGTTAGCTAAAAGACAATAAAGGAAAACAAAGAGAGAGGACCAAAGGGGGAAACAAAAACAAAAACAATAAAAATTACAATGTTTTAATGGGCTAATAACTAATTTTTATCTTTGGGTTGATTTTTGTAGAATGGTAGGTCAGGTGCCAATGCTAGACGGAATGTGATTCAAGGGTGCAAGGTGGGAAGGTCGTTAACTGGTGGAACTAATGGAAAAACTTTGCTTGAGGTGCAAAACACCAATGATATGACTCCGTGGGGGGATGTTGTTGATACTGCTGAAACAGAAACCTCCAGTGCTACCTCTTCTGGAGCTCAAGATAGTCCTACAAGAAGGCATAGAAGAAAAGGAGGGGAAGTGCCTCTTGAGTTCCTTAAGCAGAAGGATTTATTTTCAGGACCTCTATTACCATCAGAGGTATGCTACTTGGGGAAGTTTCTTTTTTTGCAATCATAATTGCCATCATTGATGTCTATGGTTGTCATGACTTGGGTTCAATGTTATAGAAACCTATTCTGATTTTGAAGTGCATTTTTAAAGTTTTCTCTCTTTCTCAAATTTTTTTCCTTCTAATTTACAGGTTAAAGATATTATGAAGCTTCTCTGGGAAAATGAGAGTCAGCTCTGCTCATTTATCAGTGATATTCAGCAGCAGGGACTTCAAATGAAAGATGCTTACTCTATATTCTTCTTAGAGACTATTCTTGTACCTCCAACCAAATTCCGCCCCCCATCCAAGGGAAGTGATTCAGTATGTACTTGTTCTTGAAAGAAAATCTTGCTCTTTTTCCAAAAAGTGGGGTTTTGTTTTCTTCTGTTCCTGCTTGACATTGTTTTTCCCATTATTGTCGTGATCCTGGAAAATATTATGTTGGTTAAAGATATCTGTGCTGTGGTTTTGTGGGCAAATCCAGCAATCTTAATAGTCGGCTTTCTTTGCTTCCCACCAAACATATTAATAATGTAGATTATTGTATAAACTTAATCACATTATAGTTGGCATGGTTTATCTCTGGATCTGTCGGCCTGTTTCTCACTCTTCCTCTGGTTTGGTTGAAACAATGTAAGTGGATGGTGGTTAAATTAGGAAGAAATGGTAACTCATGTTAGGAGCATGCATTGTGGACCTAATACAATATTAAATACTCTCATGTCCTCTCATGGAGCATCTGAGCAAGGTAAAATTGCTTTGGCATTTTAGATAACCCAATTAATTTGTGTAAAACCACTTTTTGAAGATTTTTTAGATCATTGTCATTTTGGATCTTGATTTTTTTGTGTCTTTTTTGCACACTTGTTCTGTACTAGAGCAATGCTCCCCGCTTTTCTTGCTCTGAGTATTTTCTGGACCCATTGGAGTGTTCATTATGACAACTAAGCTAGGCTGGTCTCTATCATCATAAAGTTGTAATTATGCCAAACAGTATCTTACATAATGATAACACGCTCTAAAGGCAGTTGTTTATGTTAGGAACAATGCTCCTTGTTCTAGTGGCAATTTATTTATTTTTTCTTATACTTTTTGTTCTGTTCTTGTAATACTTGGAAAATGTTGGAATGCGACTTTTTTGATAACTAATAATTTATTAAAAAGCGTAAGACACCCCTAAGTATACATGCAGTATACACAAGAGGCTCCAAACAAGCAGGAAACCCAAACCCTCAAAATGTTGGAATGTGACTTAATTGGAAAAGGATAAGAATAATATGGCTTTTACTCGAAGGGTGAGCGAGTTGGAGGGGACAATTGGGAAATTGTACCGCTTTGACAATATGGAGGTTGTCTCCTTTGTGTTTGATGTGATGCATTGAAAATTGTGAGATTGTGATGTTAGAGTTGAAGAAGATGATGTTATAATCCCTTTTTACATGGAGTGTAGCATGGAATAGTTAGCCTGTTTTTAATTTTTCTGAGTTTTTGGAATTTTGTTTTTCTATATTTTAGGGAGTTCTCTTGTATACTTTCTGTATACTAGGGTTGCACCCCTCTGCACTTTGAATTTATATTACATATTAAAAAAAAATTCAATTATTGTTACATGCAAAGTTGAGTGAGGTTCAATATTTTTTTGTTTGTTTGTTTTTGGCACCAAGTGAAAAAGGGCTTGGGGGGGGGGGGGGTGTTGGCACTCCTAACCCTATGGCCCAAGGAAGGCATCCCTCAAAAAGGTATAATACCTGTTTGATCCCATAGATTTTGGTACTTCCCCACTGCAACATGTGTAGCGGGATGAATAACTTATTACTATTTTTTAATTTGTATCTACTACATTCTTTTGATTTTAAGGATGCTTTATTGAATTGCATATTTGATGTTATATTGTAGGTAATGGAGCATCCTCAAACTGTTTTGTTAAATAAGGTGCTACAGTCCAATATATCATTGGGAAATGCGCATGTTAACAACTTAGAACACTCGAAGATAGTTCGCCAGTGGATGGATCTCCAACAATCTATAAACGTGTTGTTTGATAGCAAAACTGCCACAGGTGAGTATAAATTAATGCTATCTTCATCAATTGGACTTCTAATTTCTGTTATGTTTTTGAATGTGAGTAAAATTCTTTAGATTCTCTTTTGATTGCATTTCAAATATCTATAATCAAATTACTTATAAAAAAAAATCTATTAATCAAATTACAACATGTAATGCCTTGCATTTATCGGCTTTTACTTAGACCAATGATGAAAATCCTGTTCCTCCATTACTCCTCCCCTCTCTTACCCTTCTTAAACTTTATGTGTAATGGTGTGTATATGCTTCTAAAGTGTATGATTGTAATTAATGGCTTGTTCTTTATCTTAGAGTTTGTGTTGAAAAAATAAGGATTGGGGTTTTATTCCAAAGATTACCTGGGAGGAACTGGTCATGGGTAGAGTTATTTGAATTGAAAAAAAAAGTGTTCCACTTTGTTTGCATTGTTAATACTTATGCGTGCAATGGATGATCTAGTGTATGTCCTTGGCTTTGTCAGTGCATGTCCCTTGTTTCAAGTATGATATGTAAGTATTAAATAATCACTACTGCCTGTAGCAGCTAACACAAGTTTTCCTTTCTCTACTTATTTTAGGTCAAGGTCGAAGAGATGTAGCTTCAGGAATTTGTCAGTTGCTGGAAAAGAAGGAAGGCATGTTCCGCCAGAAAATGATGGGAAAGAGGGTTAATTTTGCTTGCCGCTCTGTCATATCCCCAGATCCCTATTTAGCTGTAAATGAAATAGGAATTCCTCCATACTTTGCATTAAGATTAACCTATCCTGAGGTAAGAATGGACAAATTTTAATTATCATCACATAGTAATGACTATGTAAAAGTGTTATTTGTCTTGGAGGTGTATCATTGCAATTATGTTTGTTTTGGTTTCATTTCATTTTGAGAGATGAGATGTTTGGGATATTTCTATGTGGAAGCAAAATCATTTGAGCTTTGTTATGAAATTGGTGTTGGTGGTGTACATTTAGTTGAGATAAGTAGAGGAACTTTCTGGTTGGCTGAGGACTTTGATGGAGGTGTTGATAAAAGGAAGAGATTTGATCAAGTTTTGTTGGACCTATCTTGTGGGGAATACAATGTATATTTTGCAGCGGAGAGGAAATAATCATGAAAGATTCTTGGTGTTATCAGAATATGGTGGTGTATGAAGGTGTAGTCTTGTTATAGTACCAGAGGGGAGAGAAGGAAGAGGATGGGCTAACTGCCTATCTTAGATGAAGCGGCTGGAGAAGTATTATGAGAAGAAAGATGTTGGGGGGAACAACAATGGGGAGAAGCCAGGAGTTCTCACGGTGTTGCTGCGGACATTGGACCAGGGAGGGCAGTTGTACGTGGAGGTGCTGGAAGGGAAGGGGCAGTCCCAAGAAAGAGTGTCGTCGAGCAGGGGCAACATGGGCTTTTTTGAAAAATAGTTGGTACCGAATATGGAAAATCTTGGAAGAAAGGAGATGCATTCACTGGCTGGAGATCATGCGGGTAAAGATGGAGAGGTTGTATTGACGAAGCCTGTTTTGGAAGGAGCTTTAAATTTGCTGCTGTTGAAGAAAATGTTGATGTCGATTAAAAAATACTGATACATTGTTGGGTTGGTTAGAGATGGGCTTCGTGCTAAATGGGGCTGGGGAGATATAAGGCACAGTAGAAAACAATTTAAATGATTTGAAAGGCAAGGAAATGGTTTTGTCTAGAGAGGAAGACAACTCAGTGATGGGCTGAAAGGCTTTTAGGTTTGTGAAGAATAAGGAAATGGTCTAGTAGGGGGAAATTGGGAAGGGGCATTTCAAAGCTTAACCATCAAATGAAAAAAACGTCGGACTTTAGACGGGTAACTTCTCAGTGTATAGTTGTTGGGTACAACCTAAGTAGACAGGTCGGTGGGGAGTGAAGGTGGGGGGTGTTGGGCTCGACGGCGGGTACTTACCAAAGTGCAGAGATGACAATGGCAAAATTTGTATTTGACCCACACAATGCCGTTGTAGTCTCTGGGTGCACATGTGGCGTAGTCAACGACATGGCATCGAGTGTCCCTCTTTTGGTGTGAAGTTTGAAGCTTGATATTGTAGAATAAAATAATGGGTCTATGGCAGATAACGTCGAAGAGCACAAAACAAGTGGAGGTGAGAGTTGTATAGTTTGGGAATCATCTTTGGCTTAAATTTCTCGGTTTCAAGTGGGTGAGGGAGATGATGTGGAGGGGTTGAGGGTGGTTGGGTGTTAAAGGGCGGTAGTTCTGGTGGGGGGTTGTGCCAGTGCATTGTAGAGGGTGGTGTCTAAGTTAGGTAACCAGATAACAAATTAGGAGGTAGAAGGATGTCAGTTTTCTAGGACTTCACTAGCACTTGTGGAGAATGAGGGAGTAGGGGGCTTCGTGGGTAGTAAGGATAGTTTATGCTATGGGGCTGCGGTTGATCTTGCACTGGTTGTGGTGACATGTACAAAAGAGGAAAATAGGGGAAGTGATATGTTGAATATTCATCCATTGGTTGTAATTGGGGAAAAAGGAGGGTCTTATTTGGTGTCCTTAGAGTGGGTGGTGGAGAGGGTAATTTTTTTTTTTTTTTTTTTTTTTTTCATGTAGTTGGATTGTCTTGCAAAGGTTTTAGATCAACTTATCACTATAATTGAAGCTAGTCAACCTCAAAGTGGGGTGGGTAGTGTCATAGACTTGAGTGGAAAATCTGGGAATAGAGTAAATCATGAATTAAAGAGATTGATATGTTCAGTGAATTATGATGTTAAGGGAGGTCAATCTCATAGAGTGACATGCAAGGGGAGGGGTGGCAAATGTTCTTATGAAACCTAAGATCATGTCATAGAATGTGAGAGGCCTGAATGGTAATGAGAAAAGGATGAGGATTAGGGGGCTTCTATGGGAGTGGAAAGCTGATATTGTGTGTTTGCAAGAGACAAAAATGGAGGTTATTACTAGGGAGGTGGTTTGTAGTTTATGGGGCTGTAATCATGTGGATTGGTTGTATTTGGGGTTGAGAGGGGCATTTGGAGATATTCTGTTAATGTGGGATAGGTGAGTGGTGGAGAAGATTGAGGAGTGTGTGGGTAGGTTTGAGGTAGTGTGTTCTTGCAGATGCATTATAGAGAATTTCGGATGGGCATTTGCGGGTGTTTATGGGCGAAATGATGATATGGAAAGAAGATATCTTTGGGACGTGTTGGTTGGTTTAATGAGTTTGTGAGAGATGCCGTGGTGTATTGGTGGGGATTTTAATCTAGTTTGGTATCCATTGTTTGGTAAATTCGCATAGAAGAAATAATTTGGTTGAGTCTCTAGTGGTTAATGGGAATATGACGGCTGATCCAATTGTAATAAAGGAACATTTTGTGAACTTTTATAAACAGTTGTATTATGAACAATATATGTGGCAACCAAAGGTGAATGGCCTCTCATTCTTTTCCATTGATGAGGGGGAGATAATTTGGATGGAAAGAAAATTTGAGGAGAGTGAAGTGTTGGAGGTGGTGAGAAATTTCAATGAATATAAGGCGTTAGGACCTGATGGATTCTTTATTTTTTTTTTTGTTGGGAGGTATTAAAAGAGGGAGTAAATATATATGTCAACCCTTACGTTTATCTTGTGTCAACCAAAATTGATGTTACTTTTAAAATCACCATTAGATTTATGATATATCATTATTGACTTTTAATCTGATGGTGATTTTAAAAGCCACATCAATTTTAGTTGACACAAGGTCGACATGAGAGTTGACATGTATTATTACTCTAAAGGAGGACATTATGTTGGTGTTTAAGGAGTTCCGTAGCCGAGGGACGTTCGAGAAGAGTTTCAATGCTACTTTTGTATTTCTTATTTTGAAAAAAGCTGGGGTAGTGGAAATTAAGGATTTTCGTCCTATAAGCTTAGTGGGTGGGGTGTGCAAAATTATTTTTTAAGTATTGGCAAATAAGTTGAAGTTGGTATTGGGGAAGACTGTCTTAAGTTCTCAGAGTGCGTTTGTTAGGTGTAGACGTATTCTTGATTCTGTCTTGGTGGCGAATGAATCTTTGGTTAGTTGGATTCGCTTTGGGGAGCTAGGAATATTATGCAAATAGGATTTGGAGAAGGCCTATGACTACGTCAACTAGGAGTTTCTGTTATATCTGTCGAAAAGATGTGGCTTTGGGGAGAGATGCGATGTTGGATAGAGGGATCCACTATCTACATGCAGTTTTCCATTCTCATTTATGGGTCGCCTTTGGGCTTTTTAGTGGTTTGCATGGATTAAGACAGGGGGATCAACTGTCTCTATTATTGTTTGTGGTTATTATGGCAACATTAAGCAAGATGATGTCTGCTATAGTGGATAGTGGGCTTTTATCTGGATTTTCAGTGGGATTGAGGAATCATGAGGAGATGGTATTGTCACATTTGTTGGTTGTAGATGATACGTTAATCTTTTGTGAGGCTATTAGTGAACTACTTTGTTATTTTGAGATATTTTTTTTTTTAAATTTTTAAATTTTATGTTTTGAAGTGGTGTTGGGGTTGAAGATAAACTTGTCTAATTTAGAGATTGTTCCCTTAGGTGATGTGGGGATGTGGAGGGTTTGGCTAGTATTCTTGGGTGTAGAGTGGCTCCGTTGCCGATGAAGCATTTGGGTCTTCCTTTGGGTGCTCATTACAAGGCTTCTACCATTTGGTGTGACATTATTGGGAAGATGGAACGGAGGTTGGCAGGTTGGAAGAGGCTTTATTTATTGAAGGGAGGCGGTTGAACTTTGATAAAAAGTACTCTTTTTAATTTATTGACTTATTATTTGTCCCTTTTACCTATTTTGGTAGGAGTGGCTGCTAATCAATTGGAAAAACTTAAGAGGGACTTTCTTTTGAGGCGTATTTTTGATGAGTTAGTTTCAACTAGTGAAGTGGTTGAAAATATGTATTCCTATAATTTCAGAGGGTTTAGGGGTGAAAAATATGATTCAATTTAACCGAGCCCTTTGCGTAAGTGGTTGTGGAGGTATGCTACGAAGAGGGAGGCTTTGTGGAGAACAGTGGTGGACATTAAATATGATAGTATGAGGGGAGGTTGGGGAGCCCTATGGTTTGAGAGTGTGGAAATGTATAAGGAGAGAGTGGGAAGGTTTTTCTAAACATGTGAGGTATGAGGTAGAAGATGGATCTAAAGTGCGGTTTTGGCATGGTGTTTGGCGTGAGGAGCAGCCTTTGAAGTTCTCATTTTTGGAATCATTCACTATTGCTTGTGGTATGGATGCGTGGGTAGTGGGTCATATGTAGTTCTGGAATGTAAACATTCATTGGAATATTATCTTTACAAGACATGTGTATGACGGGTAGGTGGAAGTGGTTTATGGTTTTTTTGAGTTGTATTCTCAAAGACTAAGGCATGGAGGCGAGGATAAAATTTGCTGGATTCTTTCTAAAAGGAAGTCATTTGAAGCTAAGTTTTACTATCAGGTGTTATCTACTCCGGTAAGGTCCCCTTTTTCTTGGAAGTGTATTTGGAAAGTTAAGGCTCCTTCGAGAGTGATGTTCTTTGTATGGATGACGCCTTTAGAGAAAATCTTAACTTTTGATAATTTATGAAAGATAAATATTTTTGTGGTGGAATGGTGCTGTATGTGGGGTGTCTTTTGACCATTTTCTCCTTCATTGTGAGGTTGCAACAGAATTGTGGAGTGTGCCTTTTCAGTTGTTTGGCATTGCTTGGGTTATGTCTTGAAGGGTAAGCGAGTTGTTGGTAAGTTGGAGAGGATAATTGGGAAACTATAATGCTTTGAAAATATGAAGGTTGGCTCCTTTATGCTTAATGTAGGGTCTTTAGAGAGAGCGGAGTATAAGGAGCTTTGAAGATTATGAGAATGGATTGTTAGAAATGAAGAAGATGATGTCACAATCCCTTTATACATGGAGAGGCATGGAAT
Source organism: Betula pendula (assembly GCA_900184695.1). NCBI lineage: Eukaryota > Viridiplantae > Streptophyta > Magnoliopsida > Fagales > Betulaceae > Betula > Betula pendula. The sequence continues at coordinate 794,422 of FXXK01000030.1, read as the reverse complement.
AGTTTGCCTGTTTCTAATTTTTCCTAGTTTTTGGAATTTTGTTCTTTTATTTTCTATACTTTATGGGTTTTGTTGTGTACTTATTGTGTACTAGGGTTGCGCTGCTCTGTACTTTGAATGAATATACATTACTTAGAAACAAAAAAAATAAAATAAAAAAATTCACCACTGTATCTTATTTAATTTAGTTATCTGCTTGATCTATTATTTGTTATCTATAGAAATGCATGAACAGACATGCATTAACCTGCACTTGATTATGAAGCATATTGCTTGCAATCAATTTGCCAATCATGACCATTCATGTATGTTGGTCCTACTTGTGATCCATGTAGGTCAATAATATTGACCCTCGTACATTGGATGGTTTGAGTTTTGGCATTGAAACATTGAATGGCGAAGATTGCATGTGAATAATTTCCCCTTGGATTTGTAACTACATTGTTGGCTGTATACCTAGATAGTTAGTGTAGGTGTGGACTCTCTTAGTCCAGTATTCCCAATGTAGCACAGAGGAATATTTGTAGGGGAGAATACGAGAGGAAATTTTCTTCTCTATATGCTTGTTGTGTTGGCCTGTTTTGCTTGCTTTATTCAATCTATAGGATCATGTAGGTGTCTTTTCTACAAGACGTACTTTATTCAAAATGTTAGGGAGGCGCACTAGTCCTGATGGGAGCAGTAACTCTTCTTCATTGATTTTGTATTTGGATACTGGTTGGTGGTAAGATTCAGGACAAATTCTGATAGTAATTATTAGCTTTCTGTGTATTTTCTTGCTATGATCTATGTACTTCATGGCTCTAGCAAGTTCTATTCAACCCATTTAACACCTATTATTCCTGATGGCTTGAAACTATCTTCCATGTTGGACTTCTTTCAGCCAGTCTTCCACTCATATTTTTTTATCCTCAACTGTCTTGATTTTCTCTTGTTGACTAGAAATATGGACTCTAACTAATTGGAAACATGTGCAAAATTGTGCAAAATTTCAGTGGGTCTATTGATGATGCTAGATATTCAAATATATTCTTTTTCCCAGGCTCACAACCTACATATACACACGTACACACACATGCAGAAGACAAGACTGGACTGGACTGGATTGTTTGTTTTTTTTAATGGATGTGCAATTCCAAAGAGTAGAGCTGGGCGTCCGTCTTTGACGGACGCCCAGCGTCCGTTTCCCTCATAAAAAAAAATAAAAAATCAAAAAAAATGCTTTTTTCTATTAAAAAACAGGCTTAAAGTTATCCAATTCTCATTTTGTTTTTTCTAAGGTCATGAAATGGGGATGAAATAAGCCTGGAGCTGTTTTTGTTAAAAAAAATATTTTTTCTTATTTTTTATTGAGATAAAAATAAGAAAAAATATTTTTTTTAACAAAAAACAGCTCCAGGCTTATTTCATCCCCATTTCATGACCTTAGAAAAAAACAAAATGAGAATTGGATAACTTTAAGCCTGTTTTTTAATAGAAAAAAGCATTTTTTTTGATTTTTTATTTTTTTTTTATCACTAAAACGGACGCTAGGCGTCCGTCTGTGACGGACGCCTAGCAGGACTCAATTCCAAATGGGTGGTTGGCAAAGAATTTATTTTGACCTTTACTATGCAAAAAGATGGACGATCTGAAATCAAGAATTTTAAGTTCTTTGCAAATTACTTGAGGTCTTTGAGGCTCGACCTAGTGAGTGGCCTTTTGTCTGTTTGTTTGCCTTATATTGTAAAATAACGACATTGAGATAGGTCATTTTGTTTTCGTTTGAATTTATTCTTTTTGATTATTACTTGCAAAATTTTGTATGTATGGAACTACATGCATCTCTGATATTTTTTAATCACATATTGTGTGCCTTTAGGTGCAGGGAAATGTTATTAGTATAAAGATGCCTTGATTTTTGAGTTCCCCATGTTTCGTTTTTGCTCTTGACATTGATATTTCTGCAGAGGGTGACTCCTTGGAATGTTGAGAAGTTGAGGAAGGCTATCATCAATGGTCCTGAAATCCATCCTGGAGCTACACACTACGTTGATAAGCAAGAGACTAGGCAACTACCAGCAGGCCAAGGTGATAGTGAGCACAAAAAACGCAGTTCAACATCAAGAAAATTATCATCCTCTCAAGGTCTTCTCACACAACATGGGAAAGGCTGCGATTATGAATTTGAAGGCAAATTTGTACGTCGCCACTTGCAAGATGGGGATATTGTTCTTGTCAACAGACAGGTATTGGTTGATTAGACTTCACATATAAAATTTCTTATGCATATCCTTATGTGATGAGAGGTGCAAACTTCTTACTTTCTTGGCTGATATTACCTTATGTGATGAATGTTTGGATGGTCGGATTAGATCAGGGGAACCTAGGTTGTTGTGCAAGTTGGATTTGGATAAGGCATATGATCATGTAAATTGGGAGTTCTTATTTTATTTGATAAAGCAATGTGGCTTTGGGGAGAGTGGGGTTATTGGATTAAGTGAATGATACTTTGTTAGGATTCTTTACTAGGTCTCGTAGTTTGAGGCAGGGAGATCTGCTTTCGCCGCTCTTGTTTGTGGTGGTTATGGAGGCTTTGAGCCGGATGTTAATTGCGACTATGGATCATGGTTTTTTGTCAGGGTTCTTAGTGGGGTCTAGGGATCATGAAGCCGTGGTAGTGTCGCACTTATTGTTTGCTGATGCTATGCTGATTTTTTGTGATGTAAACTCCGAACACTTTTGACATCTGCTGTGTATTTTCTTATGCTTTGAAGAAGTGTTGGGTTTGAAAATCAATTTAGGAAAATCAGAGATTGTTCCTATAGGCAAAGTGGAAGATGTAGCAGTTCTGGCTAGTCTTCTTGGGTGTAGAATCTCTTCGCTACCTATGAAATATTTGGGTTTGCCTTTGGGTGCCTCTTATAAGGCCACGTCTATTTGGAATGGTGTTATTGAAACAATGGAACGTCGTTTGGCTGGTTGGAAGAAAATTTACCTCTCAAAGGGTGGGAGATTGACCTTGATCTAGAGTACTCTTTCCAATATGCCTATATATTACATGTTTCTGTTCCCACTTCCAGTGAAAGTGGCAAACAGGTTTGAAAGACTTCAGAGGGATTTTCTATGGGGCGGTATTGGGGATGAGTTGAAATTCTATTTAGTGAATTGGGCGAGGATCTGTCGCCTGATCAAATCTGGTGGGTTGCGAGTTGGAAATCTGTTACAATTCAATAAAGCCTTATTGGGAAAGTGGCTGCGGAGGTATGCTATGGATAGAGAGGCTTTGTGGAGATTGGTGGTTGATGCTAAATATAATAGAGGTATGCTATGGATAGAGAGGCTTTGTGGAGATAGGCGGTTGATGCTAAATATAATAGTACAAGGGGTGGTTGGTGTTCTGAGGAGGTTATGGGGTCTTTTGGAGTGGGCTTTTGGAAACATATTAGAAGGGGGGTGGGATGAGTTCTCGATTTTTGTCCACTTTGAGGTGGGGGTTGGGTCTAAAGTTAGTTTTTGATGTGATATTTGGTGTGGGGATAGTCCGTTGAAGATCTATTATTTGGTTCTGTTTTGTTTAGTATTGCTGACTAAAAAGATGCTTGGGTGGCGGATTATATGCAGATTCAAGATGAGAGAACTCAGTGGGATGGTACTTTTACGAGTTCAGTTCAGGATTAGGAGGTGGAGATGGTCCTATCTTTCTTTGAAAGGTTGTACTCTCTCGAATTCAGACATGGAGAGGATGATAGAATGAATTGGAGTCCTTCCAAAAGAGGTCTATTTGATGTGAAGTCCTTCTATAAGATGCTAACTAGATAGGATTTCCTTCCTTTTTCTTGGAAGAGTATTTGGCAAGTCAAGGCTCTAGAGCGGGTGGCGTTCTTTGTGTGGACAGCAGCGCTTGAGAAAATTTTGACAGTGGACAATTTGCGTAAGCAGCATATTATGGTGGTGGAGTGGTCTTGCTTGTGTAAGAAGAGTGAGAAATCCATTGACCACTTATTGCTTCATTGTAAAGTCGCAAGTGAACTTTGGGGTTCCATTTTTAATTTGTTTGGAGTCGTTTGGGTTATGCCGCGACGGTGATTGACTTGTTGAATAGCTGGGGGGGTTCAGATTGGGTGTGGTCCAGTTAGGGAAGTTTGGCAATTGGCTCCATTGTGTTTATGGTGGTGTCTTTGGCTGGAGAGGAATGCTCAAAATTTTGAAGATGTAGAGACTTTGGGAACCAAGTTGTTGAAGTTTGGCTTTACAAGTTATACTTGTTGCTAATTTTGTAGAATTTGAGACTTTTTGTCGTTTTTTTTCTTTAGATTAAGGGTTCTCTTGTGTACTCCTTGTATACTAAGGTTGTGTCTCTCTGCGCTTTTTTGATACGATACTATTATTTATAAAAAAAAAAATTTAGTTGGCTATACTGTTTTGTTTCAAATTATTTTTGGAGTTTTTCTGTATGATCTGAATTGTATCTAGGGCAGGTATCGGTTAAATCGGTGTCGGTAGAGGCTATTTCGACAACCAAACCGAAATTGTCGGTTAATTCGCTGATTTATTACCGTTATACTTAATTTTCGAAATAATCGGTTAAGCTGACAATCGGTGAATTAACGGTTGGTTAATCGGTTAACCGTGGTGCTCTTTTTTTTTTTTTTTTTTTTTTTTTCGGTTAACCATGGTGCTGGACCGTTGGTGCGGTGTGGAATTGATCTTCAAATCTGGTTCGGCGTTGGATTGATCTTCAAATCAGTGACAAATCTGTGAAACATAAATAGAGTAACATCAAAATTTGAGTGTTGATCTGCGGTGGATTTCTGAATTAATTTTTTTATTTTAAAAGAAAAAGCTAAGTGGAAGCTGGAAGGAGTGAAGGACTTACAGTGGGCAGTGGCTACAGCCTATGGGCTAAGCGGCAGAGACTAGAGAGAGAGGCAGAGAGGCAGAGTGTGGTGACTCGTGAGGTCACACTCACTAAGTTACTGACTTGAGACTCACTCATTGCCGGTTTGATGCCGTGAGACGCAGCTGTTCCGTCTGTGGTGCTGGTGCTTGTGCGGTGCGGCACAGCGCAACTGGTTTGTGGAGCTGGTGCGGTGTGGTGCGGCGAAGCTGGTCCGTGGGGGTGGAGCTGGTGCACAGTGGTCTGTGCGGGTGTGGCACAGTGAGAGAGAGACTCAAAAAGAGTGAGAGTAGATAAGATTGAGAAATGATAAGGGTGGGCGGCTGCGTGGGTGTAAGGTAAAGGTTGTGTAACTTAGGGTTAGGGTTAAAAAAAAATAAAACTAACTCATACCCAAATGGTGGCGTTTTTGTTTAAAAAAAAAAAAAGAATTTAAACTTTCAAAATGACATTGTTTTGATTAAAAAAACTTTTAAAAAATAAGTCGGTTAAATCGGTTAACCGAATAAATAAAATTTATACCGGTTAACCGATTTAACCGACTTTCGGTATAAAAATCTATATCGATTACCGAACCGATAATAGTCGGTTACGGTTGGTTCGCGGTTCGGTGGTGGTCGGTAGACGGTCGGTAAGCGATTCGGTTAATTTGCCCACCCCTAATTGTATCTTATAACTGGATTTTTCAGTTTTTTGTTTTATTAATTGGTGAGAGAGTTTGACTAATAGATTTCCATTGCAGCCAACTCTTCACAAGCCCAGTATCATGGCACATGTAGTTCGTGTGTTAAAGGGGGAAAAAACAATTCGCATGCACTATGCAAACTGCAGGTACCGTGCAGTTCGCTTGTTGATTTTTTGGTGTGCATATATGTTATGTATGTACTTACATCAATTTCTGTCTTTTCTTTTTATGATTGACTATTGAGGTTTTCCTTCCATGCATGTGTTGATTAACGGTTTTGATTACAGTACATATAATGCTGATTTTGACGGTGATGAAATGAATGTACATTTCCCTCAAGATGAAATTTCTCGTTCTGAAGCTTACAACATTGTAAATGCAAATAATCAATATGTGAAGCCCACAAGTGGTGAGCCCATTAGATCCTTGATTCAGGTATCAGTTATTATCTTATATAATCTTTAGTAGTGAGATGCTTTTTTCTCCTAATAATATTGTAATGTGTCTAATCAATTATTTATATTTTTTTCTAAAATTTTGCAGGATCATATCATTAGTGCTGTACTTCTTACGAAGAAGGATACTTTTTTTAATCGCGATCAGTTCAACCAACTTCTTTATTGTGCTGGCCTCTCTGCACCTAGTCCAGTTTCTCTTTTTGGACAATTTGGCCAGAAAGTTTGCATATTAAACTCTGAAGATGAGATGCAACCCCTTCTGCCAGCAATATGGAAACCAGAGCCTCTTTGGACTGGGAAACAGGTTAAGCAAACTAATTTTGTATTTTAGTCTTAATGTCAAGACCAGTTGAAAGCATAATATGCAAATCTGTTCCTGGACCTTTGAATGTGAACTTAACAAATCTGTTCCATTGCATGCTTGTCAAACAAAAGTTGGTGGCATATTGTAGATGATTTCATGGTCTAACTATATTTTTTTTGAATTTTCCATTTCTAGGTAATTAGCGCCTTGCTAAATCATATTACCAAAGGTCACCCGCCATTTTCTGTTGAAAAAGATGCAAAACTCCCACGTGATTTTTTCAAGAGTAGAAGTGATGAAGATAAATTGGACAAAGAGAAACTGAGTAAAGGGAGAAAGGTTGATGTAGATGCATCAAAGAGAAAGGAGCCTGATGAAGATAAATTGTTGATATATAAGAATGACTTGGTGCGTGGTGTTATTGACAAGGCTCAGTTTGGTGAATATGGTTTGGTTCATATGGTGCAGGAGCTCTATGGCTCAAATACTGCAGGCATCCTTCTTTCTGCGTTGAGTCGTTTATTTACTACCTTTTTGCAGGTCAGCCAGCTTTGATTGTAAATTTGCAAACTTACTGTTAGTCTTCTTTTCAATTTTTTTTTCTCAACTTTGGTGGCAAGTTTGTTTGGATAAATAATTAGACTTGCAATGTGCCATATAATGCTGAAAAAACCATGGGCGGATCTTTATGATTCAGATGCATGCGGCCACATGTGGAGTGGACGATCTTTTGCTGATGGAGAACAAAGACTATGAGAGGGAAAAAAACCTTCAAGATTGTGAGAAAGTTGGTGAAGATGTTCATCTTTTGTTTGTTAATGGCAAGGGTGGTGATCAAATAGGTATGCTATTGTTCACGTGGAAAGCTCTACATTAAACTTCGTGTTTCCTGTGCTGGTGTGATAATATTTTGATCAATGTAGTTGAGAACTATGAAACATGAAATAGTTTTAGGTCAAATTAGTTGGTTGTTTCAATGCTGTGGATGATGGTTGGTGACACAGATTTTCAATTCTCTTCTTCCTCTTGCTTGCTCCTTCCAGGTGCCTATGGCTCAATAGGGTATTGACTCAAGTATCTATTTTGACTGAAGCAATCAAGTGTAGGGGTACCAAAACTAGAACTTTAATGTTCTTTCTTAAAATGTCTGGTATGAAAAGACATGTTAAGAGGTATTAAATGATGGTTTGGAAATGATGATGCTAGACCTAGCATATTTAGATGTCTGTGAATGCCTGTTTCTGTTCCCTCCCATCTTTTATTTTCTGTGTTGACTTATAGACCTAAACCTGGATTTTTGAAAGACCTAAACTTTGATAGTCTTTGCATATTTGAAAGTCCTCTTTGTCTTTTTGCTTGTCTATTTTCCCATTTTCTTTTCCTATTATTACAGTAAAAAAAATGTAGCTATCCATGCAATTACTAAACACATTTGAGGCCGTCTTTTATCAAAGCTCCTCCAATTGAAATAGCATTTCGTCTCCGCATGGCCAAGACATATAATCGTCTCCATCCATACGAATTACTTCTTTTGACTTCTTAATTCCATTAATCATAAATGGCTGAAGTCCACATTTGGCTGGATATATCAAGAATGAATGTGGTTTATGCATTTCTTCATATATTTGGTATGCATGTAGTCTGCGACTGTGAGTGTCTCATTCAATTCCAATAACCACTCCAAAGCAAATTGAAATAATTGTCATTTTTCTCTAGAGAAACATTCTTAACATTGGTTCTAAGTTTTGGATAAAGTTTCTATGTTCACATTTGCTTTAGAATATGTGTATCTTTGCTTATTCGTTGAGAAAGTACGTGTACAAACACATATGTACTGAGAGAGTTTATTTTTACACATACCTGACTGAACTAGCATATATATTATATTGATATATGACGACCATGGAGCCTATCTTTAGTTATCTTTCTTGGGAACTTTGTTTGTCTTCAATCAAGTTTCAATTTTGTATCATTTTATCCCACTTGCTTTTTGTAATGGGTATCTAATGTCTTGACTATGCTGTTAGCAGATGCAGATGTTCTACGAGTGAATATTGAAAAAAAGATACGTAGTAATGGAGAATCGGCCTTAACAGACTTGGATAGGAAGATGATAAGTAAACTTAATGAGGAATTAAGCAAGAACTTCTTCAAGGAGCTGCTGTCCAAAGGGTTGTTTAAGCCCTCCGGAAAGAACTGTATTTCTCTCATGACTACATCTGGAGCTAAGGGGGCTACAGTAAGCTTCTATCGTTCTCATGATACTTATCCTTTTTATACTAAATATTTGATTGAAATTCTTACTGTCAAGGCGATATGGCTTTAAGTTTAGAAATTCCACGTGGAAATTGAGTATCATCCTTTCAGCTCTATATTACAGGACAAAGCAATTGCATGATGATAATGTAATTCAGAATAGTTTCTATATGTGGGTGGATGTTATCTCTGAGTAAAACTATCTAAGCTAGTCCCTTGGTGATAGCTTACTTTCTCACAGACCATTCTTTGAACTTCTTTTTTGAAGTAATTAATTTCGTTTTCAAGCAAGTTGTTATCAATTCCCTTCAGGGGTCCAGCATAGGCAAAAGTAGTATGGCAAAATATGTAGTTTATTTGTTATTTGTGGATGGGGGGCTTATTGAATGCCGCGATCCATTTTTTATTTGGTACTTGTGCCTGCGATTATGATCTTGCATTTGAGTTCATCTCTTTGTGCTCCAAATTTAATTTTTCCAATTTTATTGCTTTTAACACCAACGCTGGTCTTTTCTTTCTTTCTAATCTGTTAGCAAACGTGTGTATATATATATAAAAGCATTTGTCTATCTTACCTCATTTTTCAACTTGAAAATTTAAAAAAATACATATATTTTTAAATTTTCAAGTTGAAAAATGAGGTAAGATAGACAAATGCCTTTTTACATTTAATTGTATGCTATGTTACTGATCGCACCAGTTTGATCACTAGCACAACCACCTACTATTTTGTTTATTTAGTCCAATCACCACCTCCAACCTAGTCACTGGAGTCACAACAATATGTTTCTAACATTCCTTTTAGGACATTAACCACATGTTTGAGGTGTCATTAGATTGCTCAAAGCAGCCTAGACAGCTCATCAGAGAGAGGTACTGGTATGTTGATTATAGAACTAAAGGAATAATAATTGTAGGATTACCCGTGATATTTAATTTCTTAGTTTACCATTCTCTTTGTGCGACTTTTATCTTGTGTGCTCAGGGTACTGTGTTCATGGTTCGTTCTCTAATTACATACTATGATTTATGAGAAGTCAAATTGCGTTGGTCAACTTAAGTTGCATTTGGTTTGTCTGTTTTTCAGGTTTCGTTGTTTGAGACGCGATGCATTAGCGAATGCTCTCTAGACCTAGCGTTTTATGAATTTAGAACTTCTCATAGAATGGCAGAGGCAAATAGAGCTTTTGCACATTTTTGTTAATCCATGAACAAGATAGGATTTATATAGACACATAGACCCATGGATCCATACATCTCCATCGGAAAAGAATCAATAGGAATTGATCGATATATTTATTGAAACAATCGTAAGACGAAACATAAATCATGTATCAACTAAGCCCCCTTGGGACTTGCTTAATAATAAGAAAGAGGAATCCCATGTATATACCATGGAATAAGGTTTGATCCTATTCATGGGGATTCCATAAATATTCCATTCAAAAAATAGAAGGTTTGAAACAATTGGGATTTTTTTTTTTGGGATGGGCCTTTTTATCGGATAAATACATCCTCGAGCTTGAGGTTTTAATTTTTTCACAGCAGTATCCTTGTTGACTTCCACTTTAATAATGATTAAACTTGCTTCACTTAAACCCATATTGTGAATAGCACTTGTTGCTGCAGAATAAACCAATTTTAAAAGTGGATAACATGCTCGATAATGCATAAGTTCTAGTACCCCTCTGGGCCTTTATATGATATGACATGAATTGTTATAAAAAAAAAAAAGTTCTAGTACCGTAAGTGTTTCTTCGTAGGAATGTCCACTAATCTGATCAATTACTCTTCGTGCTTTGTTAGTAGACATACGTATATGTTTACCTAAAATGCATGCTTGTAGTACTTTTGAAGTAATCATGATAACATTTGTACTGTCTATGTGTTTAGGAAATGATTCTGATCCAAGTTTTACTTGTAAAACCTGCTTAACATAAGCTCCATTGTTATCACAATCTATTATGCTTTAAACAGGTCAATTTCCAGCAAATATCTTCTCATTTAGGCCAACAAGAGTTAGAAGGCAAACGAGTCCCTCGGATGGTTTCTGGAAAGACTTTACCCTGCTTCTCTCCATGGGATTGGGCAGCTCGAGCTGGAGGCTTTATTATTGATCGCTTTCTCTCTGGCCTCCACCCTCAAGAATATTACTTTCATTGCATGGCTGGTCGTGAAGGGTAAGTCAAAATTCTGTCTCATCCTTGTATCTGTCCTTTCAAGTGGGTATAAGTAATATATTTTCTTTTATTTTTCTATAATTAATCGAAATTTATTAATAAGTGAAAGGGCATAACCGAAATACAAAGAAAGTATACAAGAGAATCACCTAATAAAAAAAAATGATAAAAGATAAAGAAAATCATGAAAGCTAGTAATCTGAAGACAATCATAGGCGGTTGTCTAGTGGTAAAGGGTTGTGAAGAAGAAGGCTTTAGTTCCACCACCGTCCTCTCACAATCATCAAAACTATGATTATTTCTTCCTCTCTAGATACACCATTTTAAGCAAGACATGATCATATTCCACACTACTACACTTTGCAAAGTATCATATTGCCCTCTCCATCATGCAAATTGATCCACCACCCGTCGAGGTATGGCCCACTTTAACCCATAAAGGCCGAAAATAGAACTCCATAAGGCATTAGCAATCTTGTAATGGAGTAGAAGGTGATCTATAATTTTTCCATTCTTGCACATGTAACACAATCCACCATTATGAGATGTCGCTTCCTTAAGTTATCTATAGTGACGATCTTCCCTAAGCGGCAAACCAAGCAAGGAACACGACTCTTATGGGAACTTTATTCCGCCAAATACTTCTCCAAGTAAAAGGAGTATTGTCATTGAGACTTAGGACAATATAGAATGATTTGACATCAAATAAACTTCTTTTGGAAGGGGCCGAACAAAGCTCGTCTTCATCACTCCATCTTAGTATGATGGAATACAATAGATTGTAAAACGTGGAGAAGAAATCCACCTCCTAGTCCTGTGCCTCTATGATAAATTTAATGTTCCACTGATGAGAGTCACTAGAAATATGCAAGTAATATGCCATGGAAGCATCCTTGAAGTGAGCAATACATTGCATAACTTTGGAAAAGCTACCTTAAGGGTCTACTCCCCACACCACATGTCATGTCAAAGCCTAATCATGGAGTCGCCACCCATCTTAAATCTAGTATATCTAGAGGACTCCCCCAACCTTTTCTTATATTTTTCTGTAGACCAACCCAATACGACCCATTAACCTCACCAGAACTCCATTCACCCCACGAGCTGCCATATTTTCAATCCACTACCGCTCTCCACAAAGCCTCTCTCTCAAAATCATATGAAAAGTGTCACACACACTCCCACTTTTACACTTCCAAGTGCACTCTATGGCGTAGCAATAAAAAATCACCATTATATTTTGGATGAATCACTATTGAATTTTGAATCCAATAGTAATTTTTACTATCATATAAGGAGTGTGCACTTGGGAGAGTGGGAGTGGGAGTGTGTGTAGCATTTCAAAAATAATATTGCCATAACCACTTTTCCAAGAGAGCTTGGTTAAACGAAAGTAATTTCTAACCCTCAACCCCTCATAGAAATAAGAGAACAAACTTTGGACCAACTCACTATGTGAAATTTGAACTATTCACCAATACTACCTCAAAAGAAATCCCATTGTTGAGGGTTGTTGTTTGGTTTGTTGGTCAGGTTCCTGCGAATCCAAGGCCTCCCCTTTCTCAGCTTTTGTCGAGGTCAGTGACTACTTCCCCTCTGTTTCCAGAACCAGGTGAACATCAATTGAGAGGGTTTGGTATGGGGTAAGGGTTGGATAGGGCTTTGGGTTTTATGGATGGTGTGAATGGGGTTGGTGTAGATATACTTACTGGTGATGGCGGTTACTCCGAGATTGTGCAATGTGCGAAGGAGATCTTCCCCTTTCTAGGTATCTCTTGTGGGGGTAATGAGAAAAAGCTCTTGGATCTCTTGATAGTTCTTGACAAGGAACATCGTTAGGAGGTCTTAGCTTCTCCCTCCAACCAAAAGGTAGGAGGGATTTCTCTTTTGCCTAGTTTTTCGCATTTTGCGGAGTTTTGTATTTCTTTTTGCCTTTAATAGGGCTTTTTCTTGTATACTTTCTGTGTACTAGGGTTGCGCTCCTTGCGCCTTTATATGATATGATATAAATTATTTATAAAAAAAAAAAAGGTAGGAGGGAGTTTAAAAATTTGGAGTACTCTATTAATTTTGATGGTAGAGGTGACTATTCGAGTCGGGGTAAAGGCATGAGGGTAGTTTTGGCCAGGTGATATAGCGTTGGGTCTTTTACGGGTGTCTTTTTGTGGGGGCCTTATTGTAGTTTCGATCGTTTGGGTGTTTGCAGGTGGTTTTGATTCGTTTTTTTTTTTTTTTTTTTTTTTTTTTTTGTGTTCCTTTTGTATACTTTCGGTATACTTAGGGGCACCTTATGCTTTTAATGATATTTTCACTTATAAAAAAAAAAGAATCTCATTGTAACTTCTCTATGCAATTGGCAATACCATTAACGAAGGAATAAAGAGACAAGAAATAGGTAGGCAAATTAGACAAGGTGCTCTTAATCAAAGTAATCCTACCATCCTTAGACAAGTACAACCTCTTCCATCTAGCCAAACAACACACTATCTTCTCAATAATGCCATCCTAAATAGATTTGGTTTAGAAGGAGCTCCCAACAAAAGACCTAGATATTTCATAGGCAAGGAAGAAACCTGCAACCTAGAATGCGATTGACATTGTGAACAAGGACCAACTCTAATTTAGTTAAATTAATCTTCAAACCTGATACAACTTCGAAACACAAGAACAAGCAACAAGAATAATGAAGTGATCTAGGTTTGCTCCGCAAAATAATCGAAGTGTCATCCACAAACAAAAAAATGAGAGATGTTCAGACCAACAACATTCCTAGACCCCACTGGAAAGCCTGATAAAAAATATCATTCACTATAGCAGAGATTATTGTAAAACCTCTTTAACTATGACAAACAACAAAGGAGACAAAGGGTCTTATTGTCTTAAGCCACGAGAACTATTAAAAAATTTCTGTTGGAGTGTTGTTCACCAAGATAGAAAAACACACTGAAGAAATACAATGAGCTTCCAATTATTCCATTTCTCCCCAACACTGCACTTCCCCAACATATGCAACAAAAACTCCAACTTACATGATCATAAGCTTTTTCAATATCCAATTACAAAGCATACCCAGCTCCCAGATTTGATCTTGCTATCAAGGCATTCATTAGCAATGAGAACGGAATCTAGACTTTGCATTCCCCCAATGAATGCATTCTAAGAGTTGGAAACAATCTTCTCCATAACCATTTTCATCCGGTTGGTAAGTACTTTTACAACAATTTTGTAAACTCCACCCATTAGACTAATAGGGCGAAAATTCTTAATAGCCCATGATTTTTTCGGAATGAGAGCGATGAAAGTTGCATTAAGACTTATTTCAAACTATCTTTAGCATGAAAATCATGGAAAACCTTTATTATATCATCTTTTAAAACATCCCAATAAGCTTGGAAGAATGCGATAGAAAAACCATTAGAGCTTGAGGCTTCTTACTATTCAAAGCTTTCACTACCTCAAAAACCTCACCTTCCAAAAAAGCAAACCTCTCCAAATCACTTATAACTTTAGCTTTCTCAAATTTTCCGCATCACATAAAGCTCTTTTTTCTTCGAGAAGATCAAGATCTCGTAACTCATCCAAAAGAAGCATTTTTTTTTTTACTCTCTTTACACGGCCAAACACCTCTTCATTCCAAAATTTTAAATCAACTTTCAAATCCTTAAGCTTACGAGATCGGCGATGAACTGTTATGACCTGGAGATGGATTTCCCTGTTTCGTTGGGTAAGAACCTCCGTGAAGATGTCAGTCCCAGAGTTCGAGGCCGCAGTTTTCGTGGATCGCAGTGCTCAACGGCTAGGGTTGCAGAAGATGACGTTTGTCAAGGGCGTGGGTTTTGTCGGAAGCATCTGGAGTGTTTGGATCAATTCAAATTTGAAATTGATCGGGCCTTTGGGCATGTGAAGAAAGGGTGGCAGGCTTTGGGCTTGGGCTTGAAGCCCATTTCAGGTCCTTCAGGTTATAAGGGTTTCTTCGCGCCTAAGCCCTTTAAGACCCGCAAGTTTCTTATACTCAAGAGGGCAATGAAGGCAGTCCGGGATCTAAGAAGGAAGAAATGGGTTTGTAAACCTAAACCAAAGCCCCTGCCTAAGCCTACAGTCATTCTGGGTTGTGGATCAAAGCCGGGTTCAGGTTGCTTGTCCCCATCCAACCTGTGCCTTGCCGAGCCGTTTTCCACGCCGGAGGTGGTTTTGGTTCCGGTGACAACTGGGTTTCTTCCGGTGTACTCAGAGGATGACGGCGGTTCTTTATCCTGGCCGAGGGGTGTTCTTGAAGCTCTGTCTGACCAATCTTCTAACGCCGGTGACCTGTCTTCCTTCCTGCCATTTGACCAGAACACGCCGGTGGATGTCGGTGTTGCTCAGATTGATGGTTTCTCGGTGGGCGTAGATGCCGATGTTGCCCAGTCTTCTTCTTCGGCCGTGGGCTTGATTGTTGCTAGTGTCGTGGGGTCAGCTACTCTCCAGGCGGACCCGGTTTTGGGGGGTTGTCTGAATCCTCTCGTTTCTTCGGAGGCGACAGAGCCGACAGTGAAGAACAGTTTGTTCAGGTACGAGGGGTCTGTTTCTCTAGCTGACGATGGTTTCTTTGTGAGGTCGTGCAACTTGTCGGGGGTAGTAATTGCCCAGAAGTCGTCTAAGCCCTTGTACTTCTACAATCGCAAGCACAAGGTCCAGAGGGCATCAAAGTTGGATTTGGGTCAGCTTGCGGGTGAGTTGATCAACGTCGCTCCTGGCGCTGTCCCATTGGTTGGTAGTCAGTGTTCGGTCTCTGGTGGGTTATCTGGGTTGTTTACGGCGTTTGAGCCCGTTGGCTTGGCGGGGTCCAAGGTGGAGGATCCTTTTCGTTGGTCTCCCTTCTAGACGACCATCCTGGATGTTGGGGATTCTTCGGAGATGAGTGATTTGCTTGACGGCTACTTTGAGGTTGTTGTTAGTTCGTTGGGGATTGCTCAAGCTTTGGGGATTTCTTTTGGGGGTAATAAGAAAAGATTTTTGGATCAGATGAGTGTCATTGAAAAGGGTCAGCATCGGGTGGACGGAGGTTCTTTTTCGAAATCGAAGGGGTGGAGGCAGCTGAAAAATTTGGAATGCTCTCTCAATTTTGATGTTGAAGGCATTGGGTCTAGCCGGGGCAAAAACAGGGCGTGTTTGCGGGTTTATGGTAGCTTTGTAGTGGTTGGGTTTCATTTGTGGGTGTTTTGGGTTCTTTTGTTAGTTTTTTTTTTCTTTTTTGGTGGTCCTTGTGTATACTCCCTGTGTACGTAGGGGTGCCTTAAGCTTTTTACTTATATATATGCTTTTTACTTATCAAAAAAAAAAATAAAAAGAGCCAAAATGAAACTCGAAGAACCTTGAAAGTGGTAACAAGTCCACCACTATTTCACCCTTCTGCAAATCCTTATTATTTTGACCACATATTTTCGAACTTAAAATTCCTTTTACCTTTACGAAAGTCTCGCCACAATTAAGAAGAATATGGAAATAATTCGAGCAAAGTCTTTGCAAACTCTTTTGCGCTTTCCAATTAGGAGAGACTAGAAATCTGTCTATTCTAGAACAAAAGGGCAGATCCCAATTGGTCAAGGACTTAAAAAGTTTTGCATGCAAGAGAATTTTTCTTTTTGATAACTAATTTATATCATTGAAAAGCGCAGTGGGATGCAACCTTAATACACATGATGTATACAAAGAAAGGCTCCACTAAAGGTGAAAAGAAGAACAAAACTCCACAAATTGAGAGAAGTTAGAAATGGAAAAAATATTAAAAGCCCCTGTCCAATTAAAGAGGGATTTGACCAAAATGTTTATGAGCTTGTGCTTCGACTTTTCATGATCTTCAAAACATCTTGCATTCTGCTCTCTCCATATTGTCCTCATTAAGTACAACAAGGCTATTCTCCACACATCTAGAACTGAACGAGTACCCACCTGATCTCTCGAAGAAGCTAACATATGATATGTCTATCACCCTTGCGGGCATAACCCATGTAATGTCGAAAAGAGTAAAGAGAGCACTCCTTGAGTCTCATGTCACTTTGCATTGTAGAAGAAGATGATCTATAGAAGAGAAGAATATTTATAAGACCCTGAAAAATGAAATCGTCTGAGAACTCCACCATAATTGAACAAAAATGGGCTTCACCTAATCTCTCCCCCAATGCACCATGACAAGTTCCACCAATTGAGCAAACCAACCAATTCTTCCCATAAAAATCTTCTAACACAATTAGAGTTAGGACCATAGACACCAGCAAAAGCCCAAGTAAATTGATCTTTGACATTTTGAAAATAACAAGCAGTAGAAAACTCCTCCATACACACTTTTTTTTTTTCCACCACCCTCGTATTGCACTTAAGCAGAATCCCATATGAAGCACCTCTTGAGTCTAAACAACACCAATTAACATGTTGGCAGCCCCACTAACTACACGCAAGACTACATGACATGTGCTCCAGTTTAGTTTTCTAAAGACAAATAACATTTAGTTTTCTAAAGAATACTGTAACATTGCTAAACTATGATTTTAAGAGAGTTTAGCCTCAGCAACCTACAGTACCTAAAAAAGATGCAAGCAATTCTGTTGAGCTATCTTAAGTACCTTTTATAGCTTGCTTTCCAGAGGCTGTTGGTCATTTTCAAGAATGTTGTGCCAGTGGAATTCAAATGCCTGAAACATGAAATGGGGAGTTAGATTTTTTAGTTAGGTTATCTTGTTGCTTGCATGAGAAATGGGACCAGCATATTTAGGAACTTGATCTGCTAGATAGTTTATAATTCTATTTCATGGATGTTCAATAAAAATATTTACTAGATTGAACATCCATGAATGGTAGAAGAGTATAATTTATGAAGGTTGATGTCAATGCTTGATTAAATTTAGAATCTTGTTTCTAACATTTTCAATTAAAGTATCGACTAGAAAGGATCCGTGTGCAATGCACGTGCTCTAATGCTAGTACTGGTGTTACCTTTGCAAAAAGAATGAGAAAACTATTAATCATGTTCTCATCTACTGCGAGTATACCGCTGATCTCTGGCACTTAGATCTTAACATTTTCGGGGTTTCCTGGGTCATGACTAGTAACATCCCATAGCTTCTTCATTGCTGGAAATTTCAAGGGCGGGGTCACCCCAAAGTGGCAATCTGGAAAGTTATTCTTGCTCTCTTAATGTGGAGCATTTGGAGAGAGAAATTGGCACCTCTTTAAGGATAGCGAGTCCCATGTGCTTTGTCAAAAATTCTCATTTATGAAATCTCTTTTGGATTGGGTGATTGTATATGTTCCTAATTTTTTCTCTATGAATCTGGTATATTTGATTTTTTTTTTAGATTGTAGTAGCCTCTAGGGTATTCGTTTCTCTTGTATACTTTTCGTGTACGAGGGCTATGCCCTTTTCTTTTTATAAAATTATTATTATTCATCAAAAAAATAATAATTATTGACATAGCTTGCATTAAGATTTCTTTGTACTTTTAGGATTTCAGTCTTGTGATTAGTTTTATGAATATGAAGTCTTTGTAATATTTATTCTTATCTATGTGGAAGGTGTAGACTATTTTTAGTCACCATAAATTTATCTCTTCAACTATGGTCTTTCTGTTAGGTTGGTTGACACTGCAGTGAAAACATCTCGCAGTGGATATCTTCAAAGATGCCTAATAAAAAATCTTGAGTGCCTAAAAATTTGTTACGATTATACTGTCCGTGATGCTGATGGTTCCATTGTTCAATTTCGCTATGGAGAAGATGGTGTGGATGTCCATCAAACAAGTTTCATGGCAAACTTTGAAGCACTGGCAGCGGTGAGAACTTGTTCATGTGTGTGTGCGCGTGTGTATTTATGTAATTTATTGTCTTCCAGACAAAACTAGTTTCTAATAAGTTACATTTCTTTTTCTTGTTTATTTTCAGAATCAAGAAATAATTTTCACAAAATGTTGTCAAGAGCTTCACAAATCCAATAGTTACATTAAGGAATTGCCTTATGCTCTTAAAGAAAAAGCGAGGGACTTTGTGCATAAATTCTCCTTGAAGAAGAGAAATCCTGATAGTTTGAAAGAAAAGGATTTCTTGAAGTTAATGGAGCACAAATATGTCTCAAGTCTTGCACAGCCTGGGGAACCAGTTGGTGTGCTTGCTGGGCAGTCTGTAGGAGAGCCATCAACACAGATGACGTAGGATCGCTTATTTACTTATTCTTTTTTCATGAAATGCTGTTTAATTTTAAAGTAGTGTTAAACGTGTTATGCTTATAATAGTTGCTTGAGTGTGTTTGCATGTTTTTTATGTTAGATGGGTAGCGCATGTGGCATGTTCACAGGACTTTCAGTGATTCAATCTTGGTGATGTTTGGTGGATGGCAATAAATCTTTTTTTTTTTTTCAACTTCAGAGTTTTTATGATGGGGTTATATCAACATTACCTTATGCTTGTTAACAATTTCTACTTCAAAGTGTAATTTTGTTTGGTAGTAATCAAACTAAAACACTGGACTTTTTGAGTGACCTGAGCCAGCATGTACAGATAGGTAGACCTCCTTGAGTTAGCCAATTGGGTCATATATTCATTTTTTCAATGTTTTCACGTTTTTGGTTAATCTTCATAGTTCAATAGTTTCTGAGAGTACTTGTTTGGAATCATGTGTTGAACCTGTTAAGACTTTCTTTCAGTATGCTTGTTTTTTTCCCATCAAAGAACCCTCTTTTGTTTGTCTAGGAGTCTTTGTATGAAGATGGCTGGTTTTATGTTCATTCAATGATTTCCCTTTTGTGGCCTTAAAGATTTTAAGCCTGCTCCTTGGGGGTTTTTCCCCCTTAGATTTAAGTGGCATCATCTTCAATAATTTTGAATTAATTGAGAAATACAAGTTGATGACGACGAAGAATTTTTTTTGAATAATTCAATTAGTTATTTTCGTACTTTTTAATTTGTGAAGAGGAATGGTAAAAAGTAACTGTACTTGTGTCATGTTAGGAGTCAATAAATATGATTAGTGCATGTGTAACCTCTGTTGGACTTGATGAAACATTAAGGCTACGTTTGGTACGCGGAATAGTTATTCCATTATGAAAAAAAAATAGCATTAGAAATGAAAGAAGGTAAAATGAAATAGCCTTAGAATAGTCATTCTCATGGCCCATTAAAGAATGACTATTCTAAGGGATAGAGTATATGATATGGATTATATCCTTATCATATACTCTAACACCAAGGCTATTTTATTACACCACTTTCTATTCGTAATAAAAGCTATTATTTTTTCCTAATGAAATGACTATTCCGTACCAAAGTACCCTAAAGGATAATTTAGGGTAGGTATGGATTGATCAACTTAGAAGACATTGGGTGAAGAGTAAATATCAGTAGTACTCCTTAATTGTGGTGTGGCCTCCGCCATTTATGCCTAGATGTGTTGTTGATCTGTTTGACTATTGATGGTCTTGCTTGCCTGTTTTGGTGTTTGTGGAGGGAAAGAAATAATAGGAACTTTGAAGACAAGGAGAGGTCGTTGGAGGAAATTTTATCTTTATTTTACGATACTTTGCATCTTTGGACGGCGGCATTTGTTTCTCCTCTGTCGCTTAGTTATAGTGATTTCCTTATTCATTTTGCTCTTCCTAGTTAGGTGTTCCTTCTGTATACTTGCTGTGTACTTAAGAGCGTCTTACGCTTTTAATGAGATTAGTCTTTTACTTATAAAAAAAAAAGTAAATATTAGTAGTAACCTTGTCAATGTCAAATGCTGGATTAATATATAGGTAATTGATTTTCATGCAAAGCAAAAAGAGATGGAATTTTATAACTTTTGATACCATATTCACAATTTTATGTTTGCAAAAGACATGCATTAAATAGAGAAATGATAATGCAATATCATTTTAAATTGATCAGTTAACAATTGAATATTATTTTGTCCTTGTATAAAATTGACTGAACGATTTAAAATGATAAAGTGATATATTAGGAATTAAAAGCTGATACTATAAACTGCAATAACTAGTCGTGGGTTAGGAAAAGGTAATAGATTCACACAGATCTTAAGCAAGGATAGTCTTCAGTGAATATTAAAATAATGAGATTGTTTAGAGAGAAGATTGATCCTTACCTGAGAGATTACCTTGGTTTGGTTCCTAGGCAACATTAGGAAAAGGAAGAAAATTTGTCAGAGAGAGATTTCTATGTAAGCAGTTTTAACTATTTTTCTTGTCTTTCTGTTACATAGTTTAACAATCAAACAGGGAAAGAGAGTGATAGATTTAGAAAAGATAGATATGGGGATGTGATCAACATGAGTAGTGATGTTATAATCAGGGTGAATATGGTTGCAGGATGAATACTTATGTAGTTGTAACTGGCTTACATCGTGGATTAATTCTTTGTTGTTATTTTTTCCCCAACCCCATGGGTTGTACAGAAGTTCTTGGTGTCAGCTTGCAACATAGGTTTTTAGTCGATGAAACTGTAGAATGGGTAAGTTGGTACTTCAGAATCTGAAGATGTTTGTTTAGGAAAGTTTAATACGTGGTTCCAAATTGTAGTAGTGTGAGGATCAGATTTAAAATATTGCATAGCACTTTCAAGTTTCACATTCTAATGACCCTAATGATTTTATGTTATTTTTTTTAACCTTCAAAATAATCTTTGGTGTTGATCTTGTCATGGTTATTAAGAATTTAATGGACATACTTCTTTTTAGTTACTTATGACTTAAACACAGAGGAGAAAAAAATAGCAGAATTAAATTTTTGGTACATGTTCCTGCTTAGACATAATAAAAACCTAAACAAGGGGTGTTGATGTGCCACATAACTTCCATCTGTCCTCTGTCCACTGTCCACTGTCCACTGTCCACTGTCCGCTGTCCTCATTTCTTTTTCCACGCAAATCCAAAATTTAAACAAAGTGCCTTTACTTCATTTATTTGAGAGAGTGTAGGATAAGCTGCAGTGGCTTTCCTCACATTGTCATTATTAGCTGACATCTTCCATTCTCCACCTAACTGAGGGCTGCATGGTCTAGCTTCACCAGAAACATAACCTCCTATGTGACCACTTTCAGTTGGGCCTGAATGTTATTGTGTCTGGGTGCACTCAAATAATCATTGTGATCATGCTGAATCACTGAAGGATTTGATTTAACCTTTTGAAGGTTAAGATGGACATTGAGGTTGAATTATGGTTGCTTGTATATAAACATTTGGGAGGTCGTATGAACTCTCTGCTGGTGGTGGAGGGTGGGGGGTAGTACATTCTGGACTTCTGTCAACCTTTTTATTTAATAAAAGAGTGCGGTTTTTGTTTTTTATTTATTTATTTTTAGTTGTTTATTAGCTCTCCTATCAAGTGTTTGACCATAACCTCATCCATCTTTTCATTTATTGTACTCGATGTTTGTGTCTATGATACATTTTGTCAAAATTCTGTATAAACTTTTATATAATAATATTCGCCCAATACTTCTCTTACTGACCTGGAATTTCCTAGATGCAGATTATATGATTTGTTTTGATCTGCTTGTCATGTTCCACTGGCTAGATTTGATTGTACTGGCTATTATTTACTAAGTTGTACAATAATGATTGTGTTATTATTTTTTATTTGTCCCATGTCATCTGAAAATGTTACCATTTATCAGGCTGAATACATTCCATCTTGCTGGGCGAGGTGAAATGAATGTGACGCTTGGAATTCCACGTCTACAGGAAATATTGATGACTGCTTCAAGTGATATTAAGACGCCTGTGATGACATGCCCCTTCCAATTAGGAAGCTCAAAGTAAGTTGCAAACAAATCCATTTTGCGGCCTGGTTCTTTACCCTCTATTGATATTGGTTGAAAATATTTGACATCAAAGTAATTTTTGTTGTGGTTCAAGTTACTTTTGTAGTGGTTCTAAATTCTAAGAGCACCCAGAATGAGCTCTATAAATTCGGCTTTTCTCTAAATTTTTAACAAAACACACAAAAATTACCCTTTAACAAACTCTTCATCAAATGTTAAGTTTAACATTTGTCAGAAACTTTCTTTAAATCTAAAGAGCCAAAAAGTGAATGTTAAAATTTTTTTAATGTTCTTTCTTTTTCATATGTTTAATTCTTTCCTCTCAACCAAAGTAGGTTTTTAATGCAAAGTATCCAAAAGTTGGTTTTATCAATAAAATATAATATTTAGTTAAAGTAAAGAAATATTTAGAGAGTTTGCTATTTCCACAAAGGGCATTGGCACGGCCTTGATCTATTTAGTGGTTTGGAAAAGTGGCTAGGTAAATCAACTAAAGTAGATTTTTAAAGTTAAATTTAGAGAAATTTTAAAGAGTTTATTGTGAATGCTCTAATTAGAGTATCACCAACTGTAGTAGCCAAAATAGCTACTGCAAAGGTACAAATTTCTACTCTAGTTACTTATTTTTCTATACGCATAGATTCTCTACTTTACTCTCTATTTTATTTATATATTATTTTCTATTTTTTTTACTCAGTTTTTTTTTCCAAATCTCATTCACTCTCGACTTCTTTTGCAACTCTCTCTCTCTCTCTCTCTCTCTCTCTCTTGGAAGGTTGAGAGGAATTTGGTTTCTAAGAGAGAGAGAGGGCTCGATGTTTCACATAAACAACACTATGGTGGGACTCCTCAACTACTGCACTCTACTGGTGGGCCTCGCGGCCATCCTTGCCTCCACAGTGGCACCACCGACTACCCGAGAGTCTTCTAGACGCCTCTCCTTGCGCTAGGCCTTGTCTTCTTCGTGCTCTCTCTCCTAGGCCTCATCGGTGCTTGCTGTAGGCTCAACTCCGTCCTTTATGTCTACTTCACATTGTTCGTTCTGTTGGTGTCCAACAAATGGGTGGGGCAAGCGGTGTCGGGACGAGGGTTTCTTTGGTGAAGGCATTGATTTGTTGAGCATTTCCATTGTTGATTTTGGGTGTTGGGTCTGTGACAATGAGGAAGGATGATGAAGAGGAGAGAGACCAGGGAGAGAGAGAGGAGGGAGATAAAAATAATCTTAAAAATCTTTTTCTAGTGTGCACAGTGAAGAGCCAAAAGAGCCTATTTACTGTTCCTACCAGGAAGAATAGTTATTTTGCCTATTCTGCTGGAGACTAAATTTGGCTATTATTAGCCAAATTTAGCTATTATCAGAGATTTGGTTACTTTGCTAGAGATGCTCTTAGTGTTGTAATCAAGTTGACTGTTGAACGTCAAGCTTGGTTCATTTTATTTTGTTTCAAACACGAGTCTAGCTCGAGATTATTGCCAAGCTAGATAATTTGTTCAAAATCATTCATTTCGTTTTCGAATGAACTTGAGCTTTTCACAAGCTGCTCAATTAACTTACTCATTCCTTATATAAAGCAAATATCGTCATTGTTTATATTTTTCGTAAACGCACGCTAATCATTAATTACTTAATTATTGTTAAGATTTTATCATTCAAGTTAATTAGATTAATTGATTTTTATTTGTAAACTTATAAAAGTTAACTTGACAAATCTTGTATTTGTAATATATCATATATAATTTTGAACAATTCAATCTCAAGTTTATATGGATGTTTTACAGTATATATATACATTCATTACACACACACACACGCCGACATAGATACACATATCTAGATCTATACTCACAATTATTAGAATTCAAACTATATCTACCATATTAATAAGAGAGTTCATTTTTTCATTTTAAATACTTAAGATGTTCTCATTACAAAGTTAAAAATAAACTCTAGAAAAAACAATAAAAATGAAGTTATACGAGTTTATTCAAGCTTGTACGAGTTGAGCTGAATTTATATGAGTTTGACTTGTTTAATAAATGAGCCTATAGTTCTGTTCGAGATCGTTCCATTTAATAAATAACTGAATGTTAGTCGAGTTTATACGAGTCGAGCTGGAGCTGTTTACAAACATCTCAATTCATTTATAACCCTAGTTTTGATAAGTGGTGTCCAAATGCTATGGAGAAAATAGCTTTTTTTTTTTTTTGGGTTTGCAGACCATTTTTCTCTGTGATAGGAGGGAAGATTGTAGGAGGTCATAGAATTAAGTGGTGGTGAAAAGTGGGTGGAAGGTTAGCTCTCATGTATTCACAGTTTGTCAAATTTGCCACCAGAACATATAAAATCATTAATTAAATTGGAAAATGTTGAACTTTGTATGATTCTCCATCCACCAATGTAGTTCAATTAAAAAAGAAAAAAAATAGGATATCTGCATTTGAGGCAGAGTGCTAAACCGCAAATAAATAGGGCTCTTGAAACAGTTCTAGTACCAGTTGAAGAACACAGATTTTCTTTCCGTTTTAATATCTATTCAGCAAGTCAAATTCTCTAGTTCTATCATCTGGAATTCAAGGCATTTTATTGTGTGTGCCTGTGTGGGAAAGGATCTTTCTCTCAATCGGGCCTGTAATATTTGAGTAGATGGGATGACCATGAACCATAATGTGCCCTGTCAATGCCCCGTTCGTCTTCTTAATGTACTATTGCTTATGTTTGGGAGGAAGAGAGAGGGGGGGGGTGGGGGGGGTTGCATGAACAGGTATTAATTGTGAACGATGATTTGGCTTTGCAGTTGTGACTCTTCAATCCTCTGCCATATTCATCAGAGGCAAGTGTGTGCATGTGTATTTGACCATCTTAGTAGATAATAATCAGTAACTTAATACTCTCCAATGATTAGTTCTTTCAGAAGGCTTGGGGAAAAAAGATTAGTAATGTCTGAGGAATTTTCTTCGTTCAACAGTAGATATCTAATGACTACATCTACTAATTTGTTAGTTTATTTCCCAGAAAGCCCTTTATTCTTGATTGTTAGAAAAAACTCCCTAATTCAATCATCCTTTTTTTAATACCTAATTTATGTGCAAGTTACACAGCAATAATTGTATTGTGAAATTTGGTTCCCCCCCGTTCCCCCTATGTTCTGTATTGTCTCTTGGGTTGTAAAATGTGCCATCAAATTCTACAATGTTGATTATACAAGTTCTTTCCTTCTTTAGTGGCAGAATTTATGTACTCGTAGGTTTTTTAATCTTCTAAAGGCCTGCTGAGAATGGAGCATCTGATCTTGAAAACTTTTAAAATGTAAAGCTTCTAACTACTACTGCCTCTGTTTGTTTGATAGACATGCATTTCGGTGATGAACACACACTAGACACATGAATACACATATATACAGAAAGATAATGATATTTGATGAATTTGTTGTCTACAGGAAAGATGCCTCTCGTCTTGCTGATAAGTTGAAGAAGATAACTGTAGCAGACATTATAAAGAGTATGAAGGTATCTGTCATGCCAGCTGCTGTTCATGATCACCAGAATTGCCGTATTTATAAGCTTGAGATGATGCTTTACATACCTGAAAACTATCCAAAACACACTGATATTTCATTAGAAGACTGGGAGGAAAGCCTAAGGGTTGTTTTTGTGAGAGAGTTGGAGGATGCCATACAAAATCATCTGCTCTTGCTTTCTAAAATTAGTGGCATCAAAAATTTCATGCCAGATTCACAATCAGATGCTTCAAATGGAACAGATGATGATGTATCTGGCAACAGATCCGAACGCCAGGAAGAAAATGATGATGATGATGATGGAGGGACTGAGGATCTTGGCCTGGATGCACAGAAGAGAAAACAGCAAGCAACAGACGAGATGGATTATGAGGATACTTCTGATGAGGAACCAAATGAAGGGGAACTAACAGCTGGCTCTGAAAGTGAAATTGACCATGTAGAGGATGAAGTTGAAGTTAGTAAGAATGATGTGATCGAGATGCCTGATGCAAAAGATAAAACATCTGAACTATCAGGACTTGGAAAATCCTCTAAGCAAAAGTCAAAGAGCAAAAAGAACCAACCAGAAGTAAAAAAAAAGAAGAGGTCCAGAGGAAAACTGGTAAAGAAAGAGTATGATAGAGCATGTTTTGTGAAAGCTAAGGGAATGCACTTTGAGGTCCATTTTCGGTTCATCGGCGAACCCCATATTTTACTGGCTCAGGTTCTTTCACATTCTCTTTCTTTCCTTTTTCTTTCATGATGGTATCCATCTTATTGATTTCTTTAGCAAATATTTTCTTCCTAGTTTTTCGTTTTCTTTGTGGCCCCCTAAGTGGGGGATGTTAGTGGAGGCACAGATTTCCTTTTATTTTTCAGTTTCACATCAACCTTTCTTGTTACTCCTCCTGTCAGGTGGATATTTCCCTCCTTTTCCCTTTGGTCTGTCCTGAATTCAACGTGCTTTTGGAACAATTTGCAAAATTCGTCACTTTCCAAAATCACCTCTATTTCACAAGTCCTTTTTCTCTTTTTATGCTGGGGTAACTTCGAAAAATTGAAATTAATTGCAGTGTCCATAAAATGTTGCCTATTTTTTTTTGAAAGAGGAAAATATTTGGTGGATGGATGGAGTATTCCATGGTTGCTTTGGCAACTTTAAAGCGTCCTATTTGCTTTTAGCTTTGTTGAAAAGTTGAGAATATTGTGCTTATTAGTGTTGGAGTTAGGAATTCATCTCTTTGGGCAGAACTAATATAATAAAATATAATGACAAGATAATTGTTTTTGCTCTCTTTATATACTATGTTTCTATTATATATATTAAAAAAAAAATGATAAACACAATTCCAAAAAGAAATGAAATCTTTTATAACACAATATGTGTATCACAAAAGGTATTTCTATCAAACTTCATAAATATGTTCCAAGATTGATATTTCAGTAAGGTAACATGCAAGCCTTAGTACAAAAAGAAAAAAAAAAATACAAAAACATAGTGTGTAAAATTGCAGCCTACGGCCTTGTAGATAAATAAAATCATCAAATATTGAATATGAATTGAAGTTTTCAACAATTTTCATTTAAATATACGCAACTAAATTATTTGCAAGAAACAATATAGGCATTGCATGACCTTCACTTTCCTTGTGCAGTAAAAACAAATGGAAAAGTTCATCTTCTTTTAACACGTGAAACTAAAAAAAAAAAAACTTGCTTCATTATATTTCTCAAGAGAGAATCTGTAATTCCCTTTGCTATAATGTCTAATTAAACATCTAGTTATTAGAGTTTTACCTTATCTTGTTTAAGTCTTTGTAAAAATCTTTTAAGGCTTGTAGATATTCCACCAAAAAGAGAAGGGGGCAAAAGAAAAAGAAAAAGAAAAAAAAAAAAAAAAAAAGACATGGAAAGCTCAATTAGAGCACCAGCAGCAACTTCCCTCACTTTTTTTCTAAATTTAGAGAACCAAACTAATTTTTGCTTCCTTATTCAAATACACTACACAACAGCTTTCCTTAATCTTTTCCTATAACTTTTAGATTTTTTTTTTTACTTTTTCTTTATTGTTTTTTTGTTCTTTGTTCTTTTGTCATTTCTTTCCCAACGGCTATATGATTTTTTTGTGTATCAATCATGTTGTTTTGCCGACCAGCTATATTAACGGCTATATGTTTATATATATATATATTGCCCAGTCGTCCTACTCTTTTCTTTTCTTTTTTTCCTATTTTCTTTGACATGTCTATTCTTTTTTCTTTATCGGCTATATTCATATGGGCATTGATTTTGCCTATTCCAACAGCTGTTTTGTTTATTGCTGGCAGTTTGAAAACATTCATTTCACTCATTGATTTTGCATTGGCACAAAGAAATCCTGAACATAAAATGTCTGACTGCATTGGCACCATTCCTAAGATTGCATAAAGAATAACATTCATGATTTCATGAAATCTTTGATTTAAAACTAAGCTAACTGTAAAAAAAAATGGAGTTTTTTGTACATGAGGCATCCATCCAAGGAATCACACAATATGATACCCAAAATTTACACACACAAAACACTTGCAGTGATCCAAACTTCCGTAAGATATTCGTCATATTCTCACTCTGATCAGACAAGACGATACAACATTATAAATCCAGAATCTAATCAAGCAACAAGACTATTTAGTCTATAGAAAAACCACAAAGCTATAGAAAAATATAATTACCATCACAAAGTACTTAACAAATACAACTAAATTCTTGTACAATACAAAATGAGATGATTAGCTCACTTAAAGAAATACATAGGCAAATACTAATGATTATTTAGTCCTACGCTTCTCAATGATTACCATTTGGAGAGATTGAATATATTCAAGTTGCATTTTAGACAAGCGGCTTGTATCCATCATCATAATTTCCCTTTCTTCTTTCTTTTGTTCCCTTGCCTCTTTTCTAAGTTCAACCTCAAGCTTTTGTTTCTCAATTTCTTCTTTCTTTTGTTTCCTTTCCTTTTTCCTAAGTTCAACTTCAAGCTTTTGTTTCTCAATACGAATGATCTCTTTCTTTGCCTTGTGAAACCATGAGTTCAACTTCAAGCTCTGTGGAATGCCTGTTATGGAAGAACAATAATGTCTGGGTACACCAAGGCTTACGTACTTAGAGGTCACCTAACCAATTTAACAACCACACATGAATATATCACAAGGATAAAGAGAAAAACAAAGCATGAGATGGAGCACTTTCATCCTTCTTTGCATTGAAACTTGAAAGTAGAGAATGATTGTGATGGTAACTAATTAACTAAGCTGTTTTGTGTTTCGGGTTGACTTCTGGAATTTGAAGACATTGTTTTGTGCATTGGAACTCAACCTTTTGTATAACTGGGTTTGGTTTGTTCGTGGTGCTTGTACGTCTTTGCTTCTCTCTCTGTCTTTTAAAGTGTGAAGTGGGTGTATAATCATTGTTGCTTCTATGTACTCTTTGTTGCTATTTACGGTTATTAGTTTCTCAGATAGATCTACCAGTCATTTGGTGTCTTCCTGGTTCAGTTCAGGTTTGTCTGATGGGTATTCATCATTATAGAAAAAGTATAATTATTTAGCAAAACTTTTGTAATTACTGTATATTGCTGAAAACACCTCTAACAACAACCAAGCTTTAACCGAAACACACAAATCCAAAGCTCTAAAACTGTTCGGTCTCTATCATCTTGCACCGCCCGTTATATTTTCAACAGAACTTAAACTCATCAATCAAAACTAAAACCAAGCTCCATCTAAACGAAACAACAAACACCTTAAATACTAACTACCAAATGCATGGATATTTAAAATTACCTCAAAATTAAACAACAGTTCAAAGGTACCCAGAAAATTAACCACAAAATTCTTTGTTCAAACTCTTCCCATTTGGCCTATACCAAAAATTAAAGCTTCAAAACTGAAAATCATAGAACGCCCAAATACTACAAAGAAATTTTCGGTCTACAGCCTAAGCTCACAAAATTTTAGGAAATCTTGCTAAATCAACAAGTGGTATAACCAAAAACATCAAATAATCCGTGATACATATTGACCCATTAAATCTTTCGTCAAACAATCTATTAATATGAAGAAATTTCCGGGAAAGGAAAAACAATGAGAAGAGAAAATAGAGAAAGGATCTCATACCTTTTGAAAATCTTCTTCAAAACCTCTCTTTCATTTGGTGTGATGCATTTGTTGAGAGTTGGCTTCCTCCTCCCCCCAAGGATGTTGACTGTGTTGATCTTAGCTAAATGGATCTTCTCTCTCTCTCTCTTTCTCTCTAAGGAACACAACAGGAGAAAAAAGGCTTGAATAGGGGAAGGGGGCCGAGAGCCACTGCTCCAACCGCTGCTGGCTGTACGACAATAGTGGTTGTTTCAATTCACACCGCTCATGGGAGAACTCTCACTCTCTCTCTTAGTCTCGTTCTCTCTCTTGCTCTCGCCATGCAGAAGGGGGATGAGGGGTGTGGGTTTGTGACCCGATAAAGGAAGGTGAAGAGTGTGAGAGATTTGGAAGGAAGAAATTTTTTTCTTTTTTGTTTTTAGGAAGGAACGTGTACAGAAAAGGCATGTATAGAGAGAGGCTTGAGAGGAGAGAGAACGATTTTTTTTTTTATATATTAAAATAATGGTCAAGGAAGCTAAAGTGCTACCCAAGATCTTGGGTAGCAATTTTGCTTCCCTTGGTTTAGGAATGCCAAGGGAGTCAATTGCAAGGGGCCTTTTTTTGGAGTTTTCCCTACATTTAGGGAAGAAAACAAGATTTAGAGAGTCTGTTGCTAATGCTCTTACTTACTCAATGCGGCCCAAGTGGCATCTATAAACAAGGATTGAGCTCAAGTTTGCATGACCTCAAGTTCACTTTCTCTCTCTCTCTCTCTCTCTCTCTCCCTAAAAGTTTTAAATTTTTTTGGGCCCCCTCGGCCCCCTGCTGTCTCCGCCATTGGTGCTTATGTACATGTAATGAATTTTCTCATTTGGCTTACCCTTTTTTTATTATTAGTGTACATTTTTCTGAGTCTTGATATTTTATATTTTTGAGTGTAGCTGGAAACAATTCTGTAGAAAGACGTACAGTAGTCTATCTTACAATATCTAAATCTTCATTTGGTTTCTTGTTTGATTCCCTCATTTTGGAGAAATTGAGAAAGCAAAGGTGAAGATTGATTGCAATTTAGTGAAATTATACTGTAATCTTCTAAAGCATCCATTTTAGTCTCCTTTAGGGCTCACTAAAGGAATTACATCAAGGGTCTGAATTCTAAAACTTAAACATGGGGTTTAAAGTACATATTGGTGTCTTTCTTACTTAAAGTTGCTTACTCCCTGCCATGAATATCAGAAAAGGTTAAATCTTGCTATCCTAACACACGAGGAAAGAAACAGTAGTGAGCACGAAATAAAAGAGGGACACATGGATATTTATGTGCTTGGGCCAGATTGTCTATATCCATCTTGTAAGGGAGATCACTTCATAATGATCCAGGGGAATTACATACTCTCACACACACGTAGATATACGACAGGATACCCTAAAAAGTTTGACCCTGGGAGACTCCGCATAAATTTTTCCCAACTTGAGCAGACGGCCTGCCAGTGACACTATGGGCCTCCGGCTTCTGGCAAAGGCCCTTTGGCGGTATTTAGGGACCAGTACACTGCACAACAAATCTCATAGTGTATTTAAAAATTATCTTAATTATTTTGTCTTGAATTTCTTTTCACTTTTGCTGATTGACATGGTCAGAGGATGCCAGCTTGTGGGACAAAGCTTTTCTCCAAATTGGATTGGAGGAATTTCCTCCAACTCAACCTATAAAAATAACATGTGTCATTTTTTTTAATAGCATGTGAGATACACATGTTGTTTTAATAAAAAAAATTTCAACTTTGTCCCTACCATTAAAAAAACAGGTGCCTTTCACATGCTAAACGGACACATGTCATTTTTATAGGTTAGTTTGGAAGAAGTTCCTCCAATCCAATTTGGAGAAAAACTGTCCCCGGCTTGTGTGTAATGTACGTCCATTGGAGGTAGTGCTGATACATGGATTCTGTTCTTCTAAGAGCTGAAAATTCTGTCTACTGTCTAACAACAATCAAACTATTTATTGGTCTGGAAATCATGGCTCCATAAAGGGACAGGATTGGCCCCCAAATAACAAACCATGGTTGCTCAATTTTTTGTTAGAAGAGAAATGCAATTGCTCTTGCTTATATCACATTTGTGATTTGGCATTTTTCATGTTCTTGAAAAGGATGATACATACTTGTGATTACTGCCCCTTGTTGAAATTTACGTTATTTCTTTTGCAAAATTGTATGTAGATTGCTCTAAAAACTGCCAAGAAGGTTTACATCCAGAGCTTTGGCAAGATTGATGGGTGTAAAGTCATTTCATGCAAAGAAAAACAAGTGATATACTTTGGTATAAATCCCAAAGACCGGAAGAATATCTCACCAGCAGAAAAAGAAAAAGTTCCGGCTCTGCAAACCACCGGAGTGGAATTCAGTACATTGTGGCAGTTCCAGGATGTTCTTGATGTCAGATATATATATTCCAATAACATCCATGCTATGCTAACCACTTTTGGAGTGGAAGCTGCCAGAGAAACTATCATCAGGGAAATACAACACGTTTTCGGTTCTTATGGTATTTCGGTCAATATGCGCCACCTAACACTTATTGCTGACTATATGACCCATTCCGGTGGGTATCGTCCAATGAATAGACTTGGGGGAATAGCAGAATCAATATCTCCTTTTTGTAAGATGTCTTTTGAGACAGCTTCAAAGTTCATTGTTGGAGCAGCATATCATGGGGAGACAGACGATTTGGAGACTCCATCTGCTAGGATCTGTGTTGGATTGCCAGTGAAGATGGGTACTGGATGTGTTGATGTGATGCAGAATTTGGAATTCTAATGTATAGAAGTAGCTCTGCTTTAAATTATTGCAAATTTTGGGGTCGGAAGTACTATTTAAGTTGGTTGTTGAGTAAAATTTTTGCCCAGATATCCTAATCTATCTTTGAGTTCTACAAGACTTGCAATCTCAATTACATCGGTATGAATTGATCAAACACTTTGAGCTTTCTTCATAGCAGTAACTCATCAGTAGAAAAAGTGGTAGAATTTTCAATTTCATAGAAGTTCAAGTAGGGAAGTGCTTGGAACAAGGGGAATTCCAAATATATTGGTAAACCTCAGAAAACAATGACAATCTGCAAAAAAATTATTGGGCAAAACAACATTTATCTTCTTTAACTACCAACAAATTTGCAATGTCCCCTATTAAAGTTTCAATTTTTGCATGTCTCCCAATCTACTATTGATGTTGCAATCTTCCTCTTGCGGGACCCAAAATGAAAAAAATATTTATGATATTTTTTTTTTAAGGACAATTTTTTAAAAAAAAAAGGAAAAAAAAAGGGGGAAAAATAAAACTAAATCAGAAAAAAAGAAGTATATATATCAGGAATTTGTTTGTAAGCCCAATGGTAAATTGGGTGATATTGCAAAAATTGAAAGATTGAGAGGTATATTGTAAAATTGTTGCTGGTTAGAGGAGGTAAATATAATTTTCCCAAATTATTAAGGTTTAAAGCTTTTATCATATGAATGCCCTCTTCCTGATTTTTGACTCTACGTTATTGAGAGATTTCAATTACGTCCTATAAGTTAATTCGTGTCAATGTTTATGTTAATTTTCAATAATAATTCAGTTTGGTGGCTTTCGAAAGACATGATGAAAATGAGTGATTATAAATTCAATGACCTGACATGAAATATGCTTATTTTGCTATAAGAAAGCATAAAAAAGACGTGGCATATCACTCGGATGGGTGTCCATGATCCTACACAATCACTTATATATATATATATATATATATTATATATATATAATATATATATATATATATATATATAATATATATATATATATATTTTGCGTTTAAACAAAAAAGTTAAAGAAAAGATAAAATAAAGTGCTCTGAACTTGGTGAGTAAAATATCGAAGGCATTAAACGTAAGGCGTTTAGAAGATGAAAATAAGGCTTGTATCAAACATAAGGCGTTTAGAAGATCTTGAGTTTGGCGGCTTATCTACAGTAAAAAAAAATCGCTGGAGATCTTCCGTGTAAAAATCAACGTGAAAATTGTTACATTGAAAGAGAACTCTAGACTCCAGAAGGGTCTACAAACTCCAGGGATATTGAGACCCCATCATAGTGAAGCGGATTTGGAAGCTTGCTGCTTTACCAAAGGTGATACTTGGTGAAGATCGCTTATTTGTTGTTTATGAGTACTTGTATACATACAAATGAAAGTCCTTTGTTTGTAGAAAAAAAAATTGAAAGTCCTTTTATATAGGAGCTCCATCTAGAATCGTTGCCTAGAGCCACAAGCTTTTTTCAAAAAAAATAAAAATCCCTCCGCCTCTAGGTTCGTAATGCGAAGCTTTCTTGCCACAGTATATGACATTCACTCAACAATGTCACCACAAACTAAAGGGGTCCGTGGCTTCAAGATTTCACATACAAGATTTCAGAGTAATATTCTATGACTTTCCATAGCCATCATTATTGGCAAAAAAAACCATGTTGACTTTATCACAACAACCCTTATCCCAATACAGCAACACTAACCTTTTCATACAAGGTATATATGTTAATCAATGTACAAAAATGTTACTGCCGCATGCTCCGAATACACGCATGCACATAAAGCAAACTAAGAGGTGTTGTAGATTCACGATGGCGATGGTTCAGCTCCATCATGGAGAGCACAGCAAACAGTTGCTTTATGATGTCCCTGATACACCTTGATTTCTTCGCCAGTTGACATGTTCCAAAGTCTCGCCGTTGTGTCAGACGAAGCTGCACGGATAAAGGATGGAGTTGCCAAAATTAATTAGACTCGTAATAATGAATATAATTTAGGAAGAGCTACTTCTTGTATTACTCTAGAAAATGTATATGAGAGAGTTGTGTGCCATATCAAATGGTTTGAATGAAGATTTGTTTAATAGATCATCGCCTCAATCCTAAGTAGTAGAACCAACTGGCTTTGAAAGAGAGTTTATCAAGGGCCAAGTACTCCAAATTAAGAGTTTTTAATACAAATACCTGTTATAAGATAGGCACCATCTACTGAGAACACACAGTCCCATACCCAGCGTTGATGTCCTGGAAAGCACATGGAGAAGTAAAATCAATATCACCATTGGCTCAATAGTAACTACCGGGTCTATTTTTGACATGTAAAGAAAACAGGAAGCACAATAGAAAGTTGTGACTTAATGAATACCTATTAGAGTTTTCTCTAATGTGAAGCCATCAAGATTCCATATCTTGACAGTGTTGTCAGAAGATGCAGTAGCTAGATATCTAGAAAATTTAATGCAAGCAGAAATTAACTGACATCTTACAGCAGCAAGAAAGTTAGGTAGAAACAAAGCAATATGTAAGTAAGATACATATTTGATAAAATAAAAAAAATAAATAGAGAAGTTATTAATCTAAGGAGTTGCCTCTTTGGCTCACAGAACTCGGGTGAAAGAAGGCACTTAAGGATATATGCCTCCTTATGTGCTTGCAGCTTATGAAGTGGCTCAAAATTTGTCGTAGTCTGCAAGAAAATAATTCAATGTGGCATAAGCCAAAAATGATATCAGGTTAACATAGACAGCTCAACTAAACTCAATTAAGCCTTTTTTTATCAGATTGTTAAGTTCATTGAGGTGCCACCTGGGTCCCTCGCAGCAAGCGCCAAACATAACATGTCCCATGATTATTTGCAGCAACGACCAAGCTCCCATCCCACATTACAGTTAGAGACCGTACTGCAGTATCGACCTCAGGCACCTAGATAGACACCATAGAATAATGATATTTTTACACACCTATTTTGTGGTGGTGGTTGATAGGAACCCAAGGGTTTCTATCAATTGAAAATAAGAAAATATAGAGATTAAAATGATAAATCGACCACTTCGAGCGGATCGAACCTCCAATTGATCACTTTGAGAGGATTAATCTCCAATTGTTGCATAAAACAATTGATATTTGATTGATTGATTTGCCATACGACATTTACAATGAATTTATAGAATAAAGCATGAATTATTTAGGTAATAAAATTTAAGGTTTAGCCTATCAGAGAAATAGCCTATTAGGGAAATACAATCAAATATACTAATGCAACTAAATATAGGGTTCCTAACAGTCGTCTTTTTTCTTTTGGGGGGGGGGGGGGGAGAATGAGAGAGAGAGAGAGAAATGCAAAGGCATGCCAAAAGCCTCCCTTTGATTAGAGGACCATCTTAGTACATTAAGCTGTACGATACGAGTAAAAATGTGAAAGCATTAGGGTTGATTTCAGACAATTCATCAGAAAACCATGCTCCAGAATAAATCACCAAAATGCTATATGACCTGACATCAGCTGTCCTCAATCCCAAGACTTTAGAGTTTGCCTACAAAACAGATTACAACATATTCCTGTGCTTTTCGAGGCAGTTTTCAGTCAGAATTCTCTGCATATTTTCTGTCACTCTCTTGACAATAATTAAATATCTGCCTTCTTAATAACTGATTGCCCCTTTTGGTATAGAATAACAAACTGATATCTATTACCCAAATAACAGTAAAAACTTCCAAGAGAAAAATAATATGACATTCCTAAATTTGCAACCCTGATCCAAGATGTACTGAAAAACAAGGAAACAAAGCATACCAATTCGCAGCTGCATGAATTTGCTGTTAGATCCCACACACGAATATTCCCATTCTGGTCCCCGGATATAAGTTCGGTCTGCAAGACCACATGCATAGAATTATATTAACATGTTATGGATACACCAATACTACATGTATATGCTAATACACACCACTACTACAACTACCTAACAATTTTACAGTTGTACAGAATAATAATATAACCATCCAAATTATTGCATTAGTCAAAACATGTCATAAGCCCTAGTGGACATACCCAACAAGAGCGTTGTGGAATGCCATCCAATTTTTTGGAGAAAAGTGAATATTATCAAAGGACAATAATTAAATTAAGAACACCTTAAGAATAATTTTAATTGGAAAGAACCAAAGAGGTAGATCCCATGAAGCAATTGAAACAGGGGATATTGATAGCCAATCAACTCTCAAGATAACTAGACTAAGTTGCCAACTAAAAAGTCAAAGCATCGTCACCAAAGGCACTACCACAAAAGGTTTGCTTGCAAATGCAGTCCCCTAGCGACACTAAAGGCTATTTGAAAACCAACAAATATATATATATATTAAAGCCAGCTGGTTCAAAATCATATTTGAAGTCTCTAATGATGTAGGGAAAATGAAGTACCTTCTCTATTATCTAGACTTTTTTTAAAAGTAATTTTTTGTCCCCAGGGAAGGGGGAAGAGGAAATTCGAACTAGTGAGCTCCGCATCATGAGGCATGGTTTCCAGCCGATTGAGTTACCACTTAGGGACCTCAATTATCCAGACTTGTCTACCAAGATTATTGCTAGATGTTTTTATAATTTCCTGAACAATCCTTAAAGCTATAATAAATAAAACAGGAAAAGTGATCCTTTACATAAGATGCTAAAGAAAGATTTATTAATTAAATGAACTTGCATAAGGAACCCTATGAGCCTATTTCATAGCCACAAAAAAAGGAGGACAAAGAAAAAGCTGAGGATTTAAAGTAGCCACTCCACGCACTACTTATTAAAAGAATCCATGCTTTCATTACTTTTTCTTATGTCTTCTCAGCAGTAACATACAAACTAACAGTATTTATGTCAAAGTTAATATTCAATGGCTGTAAAGAAAGCTAAGGTACTCAACCTGGTTTGGGTGCAGTACAACAGTGTTGACAGCTGCTCGGCTTTCATATTCCCTTTGACAACCTGGAGCCCTGCACTTCATCTAAATAAGAATAAGTCTAAATAATATCAAAAGCGTGGATGGAAAAACAATTAACGAATAACAAATCCACAACATATTTGTCAGGGAAGATAACTTTTACCTCAAATCCCAGATTTTTACTGTGCCATCCTCAGAACCCGAATACATCCAATTTCCATCACATTGAAACCCCACTGCCATCACATTATTAGTATGTGAATCATAGCTCATCACCTGTCAGGCAATCAGAAAAAATAATACACATTAGCCCATAGATGAAAATATGTAAAGCCAATAAAAAGTACTAATTAAACAAGACTATAATTTTTTTTTCTTTGATAAGTTAGACATTGTGGGAGAGACACACCGGCTGAGGGCTGTTTGAATTAACATCAAACAATCGAATGTGAGGATTACCAGCTGCAGCCAGGAAGCGTTTATCTGGGGTTATCTCAAGCCGATTGATATGCTGTGTGCGTCACATATGGCAAATCAGATGCAGCATGAAGTACTTACAAGTGTCAGCAAATTTTCCATATATCAAAACAAAGCATGATGGCCGAGAAACAGTAAGGAAGAAGGAAGACAATTAAGTTTTTTTTATTATTTGGACCAGTGAACAGAAAAAATGATCCATTCCAAGCTTATACAACATGGCTTGGTTGAATATATTTATTTATTGTACACAAAACCAATGCATAAACTTTCTTGCTTTTCTTTCAGCAACCAAAAAGGGAGATAGGGAAATAGTCTTTCCCAAATACTGTTTGTCACCTTGTATACATAATCAAGAAGGTTAAACAAAGTCATATGCAATAGGATCATGATAGTATTGATCAAAGTACAACTCCTACTCAGGAAATTAAGTGTCAAAATGTTATATACAGTACATTTGTAGCTTCAATTCAAATAAATGTGCTATTAAAATACAACACAACTAAATAGCCATATAGCTTTGGGCAACCTGAAACATAATATATCAGCTGAAGCTCCTATCAAGATTATGCATCTGCAATACCTCAAACCACTCATTTGCAACTAGTATGCTTTTCATTTCTTCTTTTCTTTTCTAAAAAAAATATACCAACCAATTGTTCCCATTGGTTTTGTACCAAAGTGTCACAACCCTTGCATAGCACAATCACTGGATGTTTGGAACTCAAAGGTAAGTGTGACAAGAGCATATCAAGGAAATTAAAGTTTCTCTTTTTGCAGTCCAATTCTCTGAACCAAGGAACCTCAATGGGAGAAGAGGGGAAGTTCAGGTAAAATAATCTTCTCTACAATCCGATACTGCTCAGGGTCAGACAATTAATGGTTTTTGGGAAGCATTAGTAGTATTAGTCCAACATAAACCAGCAGTCGTTCTCTAATATCTTTCAAAATCTGGAATTCATTATACTAAGATGAATCTCGCAGTGCTGATGACACCATTTCGGTGGCATCTGCAACCTATGTAATAATGACACCATTTCGGTGGCATCTGCAACCTATGTAATATTCATCAATGACCACAAATCAAAGTAGGTTTTTTCTATGTTTATCAATCTTATTATGGCTGGATTTGATAATTGGATCAAGGGTGTCCGCATGTATTTATATATTCAAATATACACACACACAACAAATCAGGGGATTATGCATATCACTATAGTGGGTTCGACCAGTGCAACTGGAATTTAATAAAGGATGTCGATCGAGGTCTATGCTATTTCATATTTCACCATTAAGCTGCAATCCAATTACGTATCTAACAAAACAAGTAAACTAATTTGATTCTTCCCATGATTCGGCACTCCATAACCTCGTCACTATAATATGTATGCCATAAATTCAGATAAGAAACATCGTTTCAAAGCCCAAGTCAATTCTTTTAAACAAACTATACGATCAAATCATGCATAAAGAACACCAAAGCAACAAAGAAACAGAGGATTTAGGGACAAACCGAATCCGGGTATTGAATAGTACGGTAGCAGCGGCCACTTTTGGCCTCCCAAAAACGAATTGTGTGATCATAGCTAGCCGTTGCAAGTATCACAGACGGTTGGGTCATATTAATCTGCTCTTAATCAAAATTAACACACTACTTAGCAAAACGCTAAGCGCATAAATTAACCAAAAAAAAAAAAACAAACAACGAAGAAATCGTAAGCATAAAAATAGAAACCAACCTAAAAATCGGGTTGAATTACACATGTATACAAATGTATAGTGACTGTTAAATCTTGTAAGACGGTAACAAAGAACCAAAAATAAAAAATAAATTTAAAAGAGAAAAGAAAAAGCTTTGTGGTGAAGAAATGGCAAATGACAAAATTGAAGTGCAAAGTTGAGAAATTTTCAGGTGCTAGAGTAAAGGGTAAAGGGGGATGATGGTTAATTTAGCTTTTAATGCGGTGAAAACTGTGGAATTAGGGCTTTGATGGGTTTTTGTGAGCTGCAGCGTCAGAGAGAGTGGGGGCATTTATTTATGTATTTATTTATTTGGTTTTTTTTTTTTTTTTTTGTTTGGTTGTGTAACAGTGTAAGTATTTATTTATTTGGTTTAAGTGTTGGGTTCTTGGACTCTCTTTAATTGTAATGGAGAAAGTGGACAACTTGTGTGGGCTTTTCTAAGCCCAATAGTGTGTGCCCTTAGGGAAACTTTGTGTTCCTTAACAAATGATAGTGTGTGCCCAATAGTGTGGCACAACCGCACAAGTTTTGTGTTCCTTAACAAATGATACAAAAAGTGACAAAGTTTTCTTTAGGGAAACTTTTCTTCAAATCTATTTATTAAATTATTTACATGTGAAAATAACATATATTTTAAATAGATGTCAATTTAGTATACTGAATTGGAATAAAATTTTATTCAAAATTATAGCCCCAAAAAGTTTGCACTTATAATGAACTGATTCTCAAACCCCACATGTGATAGAGAAGGGAGGAAGTGCTACCAACTATGGGCCATTGATTAATGCACAAGCTTGAAATGGACAATTTCCTAACACGAATAATGGAAGGTGAAAGAATAATTCCAAGCAAAAACAAAACAAAAAAAACCCATCTTTTTTTTTTTTTTTTTTTTTCCCCCATTCTTCTTTGATTTTGAGGATTTGTCACCTTTATATCCCGTGAAAACATTTAATCCAAATTAATTAGGCAAACAAAAAAGTGACCACCAACTTTATCAAAACAGCTAATGAGGTGATTAAACTAGTAGGGCCTATGAAACTTATGAATGAAAATGACAACACAAACCGACCACGTAAAATGACTTATAGAGATATATTAGGCCTTATTAATTAAACTTGTCAAACAGAGTTGTGGAGTTGGTAGGTAGGCCACCGCCGGGGGGGTTGGGGGTGGGGTGGTCCTGTGGACTGTGGTGAATGTGTGGTCAGGTTTGCCCACATTCTAAGTTATTATCAAAAGCTAACTACAAAAAAAAAAAAAAAAGGTCATTATCAAAAGCTTTGTAATGACGATAATTGAATGTACCCGTAGGTAATGCAAAAACATCCGAATCACTGTTTTGACATTAATGCACATGCATGAATCATGATACACACTACGGGTTTGTTTGGCAAAACATTCACTTTTTTTTTTTTTGGTTAAAATAATAATAGAAATTATTGATATGATATAAGTGTAAAAAGAATTTTAAAGTTTTTGCGAGAAAAAAGTTAAGTAACTTGTTTAATAATATGAAAAAATGAGTTCGACTTTTTTTAAAGAAAAAAAAAAAAAGATCAGGTTGCAAAAAGGGCTCAACGAAAACATATCTTATTATCTAGGAATTAAGCCAAATTCTAGTACTGTCAAATACAATACTAATACATTAATATTAACAAACGCGTGTACGACGAGAGAAATCTAAATGCATCCTAGTTTGATTGCACTTTCAACTTTTTCAAAAGAGTAGTTATACCTTAACCCTTAACGGAATTTAGATATTACAAAAATTGTGACATTTGAGGGGATATAAATAAAATTATTCCTAAATTTCATATTATTTTTTTCAATGAATAGTTTTAGATTGGTTTTACCCACACTAGCATGAGTTAATGGGAATTCCTTAAAATTAATTTGTTTGAATTTTTGTAAAATTTATCTGACTTAAGAGGAAAGTGTTGTAAGATCCACCTAAATTGAACAGATAGACTCGACATCTTAAATTGTTCAGAACAAGTAAACCCAATTGCTCATTGGAAAATTCAAATAGCCTAATTTCAACATTTTTCGTTTGAGTTTTTGTTATGTTAGAGTCTTTTTGTCATTTGCTTTGAAGAAAAAAAAAAAAGCTTAACAGCCATAGGCCCATAGCTTAATTAGTACACAAACATTTATTTCATGTAGACAAAAGGTCAATATATATATTTTGACTCTTAAGACTTTTCTTTAAAGTATCTTCATTGAAGTTTGTTTTCATGCATTTGTAATAAAATCTGTAAATTAATGCTAAAGGTTGGCTACCTTCTAGCATATCATAGTTAGCTGTTTTAATGTTTAAAGTTAAAGCTTTTAAAATCTATGGATCACTTAGGTTGATGATGAAGTCA
This sequence comes from Betula pendula, assembly GCA_900184695.1. Lineage (NCBI taxonomy): Eukaryota > Viridiplantae > Streptophyta > Magnoliopsida > Fagales > Betulaceae > Betula > Betula pendula. The sequence goes on along the minus strand of FXXK01000030.1, from coordinate 751,894 downwards.
GGAAACAATCAAAATGGAATGGTCTTCTATGAAGGCTAGACTCAACCATTCCTAAAATATAATCATTATGCCTAGCATCTCTTGAACATAAGGGAACTGAAGTGTTAATTCCTAACGAACTAAGGGTTTGATTGCTACTTGGATTAATCCTATATGGATGAAGTTATATTTCTTCTCTCTTTGCTTTTTAATTACTTCTTTTGAAAGTAATTGACATGTATCATGGTGTTTGTTCAAAGCATAAACTTGTTCTGCTATTTTAACACTATAATCACTAGTAAAAGATAAAGGAGAAAATGTTGTTTTATAAATTTTACTGGAAGGAATTTTAGGGATATTCCAATCATAAATATCTACTGTAATTTTTGAAATGTTATATTCTTCTTTATTGATTATATCAGGAAAAGAGTATAAACTTGATCTAGAGCTAACAGAAGAGGGAGATCGGAACAAACGATTCATTATCCAAATGTTTTGTTGTTTCTTAATTTTTCAAAATGTCACTGTTAATATTATCAAAAACTTCTCTTATCAAACTTCTAAGTGTTCTAGGAGTAATCTGTGTCCTCCCGACTTATTTGCCTTTTCCAGCGTAGTTGTACTGACGGCAAATTCATACCCTATTTTACTATATATATATAATGCGGAACCGCCCTTTAGACTAATTTTTATAGAGTAAACTCCTAATACCTGCAATCGCTTACAAATCACAAATATTGCTTTAAGTCCTGACTGGAACACAAAAAAAATTGAGGTATAACACCACTAAGGCTTCCATTCGAGCTGCCCTTGCATCCATTGGTCTTTTTCATCCGCAAATTAATTGACCTGGATTCCATTTTTCATACACAAATTCCAGCCGTTGAGCTGTGACAAGGTTTGTTGCGCTACACGTACGACCAACACCTATATGATTGGAAGAGCAATCAAGTGTCAAATCCAAGTAATTAGAAAAAAGAAAAAAAAAAGTGTCAAATCGAAGTTGGAGCTGAGTTTCCTTGGGTTGGTAATTCAGGTTGCAAGCCATGTTTCATGTGTTTTAGGCCCAGTTTTTTCGTGTTTCATTTGATGTCCACGTACCATATATGGTCTTTGTCCCAACAGCAATGCACGAGGTTTTATGCGAGTGGAATTCCCAGTAGGCTCAGATAGTCATTATTTCTGACTGTTATATACGAGCCTGAAGAAGCAATTTATGAGTTCAAGCCAATCTTTTTATGTTGTACATTAGCTCGACCACTTTTATTTGTTTGTTTATTTATCCTTGTTAAAACATTAAATAAAATAAAACAAAATAAAGATAAATTATAATGAAAGAAGAGAGAAAATGACATCAGAGATTTAAATGGTTTAGTCTTGGAGGTTGGGGTCAAGATGAGTTAAATTATCTTCCCTTACTTCCCAAAAATTTTTCATACTCTCGGTAGAAATTTTCTGAATGCTTTGATTGCCCACGGTCCTCAACCAGTTACAAGGCAAATCTTTTTCAAGAGGACCGGAATTCACAACTCGTGCCGACATGATTTTCTTTTTGTTCAAGCACTTTGGTAATTAGGTTAAAGTTCAAACAAATGTTGAAGAAGACGAAATCTTTTATTTTTTTGCCAAAACATTCCGTTTAGCTTGTCTTTTGTTTACTAAACTGATCGCTTAAATAATGGCAAACACATCGATTAACTACTGTTGAGAAACGCTCATTTAATTGTTTAAGCTTAACATGACACCTTTGAGCCAATTTCACAAAAACTCTGAAAGCATAAAACAAACGGCACCAACTTTAAACTTTTATTTTTTATAATCAATTTCTTCTTACTCTTTCTTAAAAGTTTCAAGTATGCAATCAAATTTTTATATTGATTAAGTTTTTATATTTAAATTGCTCTTTAAAATTAATTATTTATGAAAATATAATTTTGTTACATATTTTAATTGTATAAAATATATGAAGATCGTCGAGGACAAATGAATAAATTTATTCTAGATGTAACAAAATAAATTGTGAGTTACATTTATATCTTTTAAACAATAATAAATATTTGTTGAATTGGTTATTTATTTTGTTAGTTATACTTTCAATTAATTTTGGTTCAACTTTAATTTTTTTTTTTCCATAAAAAATAAAATGAAATCTTGACCCTCTGATTTGTTAACAAGGAAATGGCTTCTTCCACTTCTCATTCTTCATTTTCTTCGACAGTCATAATCGCATTCACTGCTTTGGTGGCTTAATTTCAGGGGGAGCTCCTCTGCTCCATAACCCATAGCCTCCAATTCCACGACTCCCATGACTCTCTGTTTGGCTCCATTTTTGTGCATCAAAACTGAGCCACACACCTCTAACACCAACAAACTTGGGATTTGGCCTCCTCACACGTGGTGACCTGTCAGATCTTTAGAAAATTAACACCATTTGAGTCCACCCATTTAGTATATTTCCTTCTAAGTTATGACAAATAGCGGCAATAATTGAGAACGAATCACGAACCACCACATCAAAGGTTGATTTTCAGTGAATTTGGACGGGGGCCTAAGATTCAGTCTTAGAGTGTGTTTGAGTGCAGAATATTTCAAAGCATTTAAATGATCCCTATGACTCCTTTTGATATGGGATGCCAATTGGACTTATGCTCAACAGAAAGTTCCACTAAAAAATGGAGAGCAAAATGAAGATCAGGGAGGACGTGGAGCCAAAGGGAAAAGGGTGACTGGCAAAACCTTTAAAATTTGGAAAGTAACATAGCTGTGACCTGCAAAACTTTTAAAGTTGGGAAAGTAACTAGCTTTTTTAAGATTTTAGAGAGGAATACAATCTTGACAATTTGTTTAAACTAGAGGAGATCTTCTATTATTAAAACTATAGTCGGTAAACCAAATCCATTGGCTTGATTATATTTGTTGAAGCATGTTTTTGAACAGTCAGATTGGTGACTACCAACGGGGCTATTGTAAAACAAAAGAAAATCTATTGGGGTGATGCAGGCCGGAGGGGGGCTGGCGGGAAACCTCCGTTGCTTTAGTTAGCAAGAGCTTGATCATGAGTGAATAGAAAAAATGCAGGAGTAAGACACGATTATCACGCCTACGTACGATCGATGCAGATTTGTGTGCCTTTTTTATAAGGCTTGTCCATGTTTTTGGTAGCTGAGGCTCTTAATTCGGTAAGGGCCATCACCGGAGGTGCCCATATGGAACGCAATGCGAGCTTTCCTTCGGGTGAGGCTTCCAATTTAGAAGGCGACGCTTCCTTTTAGACATAGTTTCCTTTCGGGGAGGCTCCCAACTGCTCTTTCCTAACACGAATGAGTTGGGGTAGGTGGGTACTTAATTAATGAGCGGAATTCATTTTTTATGAGGGTGATTAATTTATTTTATTTTATTTTTGAAGGAAAATGGGCGAAATTCATTGAAACGTCAAAACCGATTAGGTACATCGCTCCATAGCTATAATATCAGAAATACATTGGGGAACCTCAGCAATATGGATTAGGTCTTCTGTGAGAGTCAGGGCTACCTTAGCAAGGCGGTGGGCCGCACCGTTTAGGTGTCTTCGTGCATAGTTGATCTTCCAAGTGTGTAGACCATTTAAATGACTTCGAGCTTCCTCAATCAAGTGCTCATAGCTACTTAAGTTACAAGATGAGAATTGTAGAGCCTGGACTACAATAAGGGCATCCCCTTCCAGCACAACTTTAGAGAAACCACACTCCCTACTGAATGTGATACACTAAATGAGGGTGATTATTTAGTGTATCACCAGTTACCCCTTGTAATACCCTAATATTTAATTATAGTTAAGTATGCTCTAATTATAATCTAAGGATGGTAGGGTTCCAAGTGGGTGAAGTGGGGTATTTTTGGACTTTGTGGAATATTTTAGGGTTGGCTGAACGATTGATGAGGATCATCGATCATTCGATGAAACCCTAACAGTTCTCTAGACAGAATCGAACGTTTATTGAAAACTTTAATCGTTCAAGATCGATCCTTCACACACAACTTGATCGTTCAAGAGCAACTTCGATCGTTCGAGGTTAATCATTCACATACAACTTGATCATTTCCAATCAATTTTTCAAGAGCATCTTCAATTGTTCGAGGGTTGTAGTTTTTAATAAGAGGGTTTCTTATAATAAATAAATGTTTTATATATATATATAAAACCACGTTGGTTGATAATTATAGGCACTCACATCAGCTTCTTTTCTATTTTCTTTAAATGTAGGGAACCAAACTAGTTTTTATTTTCTTATCCAAATACACTTTACAATAGCTTTCCTTATATTTCTATATATCAATTAAATGTTCTTTCTTTACAAAATATAAGTTCCCTACTTACCCTCACATTTTTTATAAAATCTTGACATTGTCCCCAATAAATATATATTTTTGTGTTAAAATATATAATGGATAGTGAAACTATAAGGAAACTTTTTAAATCATTCACATCAGCTACTTTATAGTTGCTTCCATTCCCTAAATATAAAAAATATCTCAAAAAAATTTTGAAAAAAAAAAACTACTTACATCAACTTTCCTATAGGTTTCCTAAACATTTGGTATGTTACAGTGTTATCCAATGCATAAGGAACCTCTTATCTTTTTTCTTTTCTTTTGGCCTTTCATTGGGAATTGTGGTTGGGATTTTATAAAAAGAAAAAGAAAGAAAAAAAAAGAGGTAAGTAGGGAACTTGTATTTTGTATAGACACAACATTTTAATGGTATAGAGAAAAACAAAGTAAGCTATTTTAAAGTGTATTTAAATAGAGAAACAAAAAGTAGTTTTGTTCCCTAAATTTAGATAAAATCAAAGGGAATTTGCTGTAAATGTTCTTAATTTCCTATACATTTGATAGAATTGTAACATATTCAATGTTTAGGGAATCTATAAAGAAACTGTTGTAAGTGATTTTGTTAGATTTTTTTTTTTTTGTTTTTAGATTTTTCCTATATTTTGGGAAGGAATGCAACTATAACATAGCTATTGTGAATGCTCTTAGGGTTAACTTTGTGTTTCTTTTGTTAGAAACTTAGCCTTTTTGTTGATTGATGATTTTTAATTGCTTTAATAGGGTTGTAATCCAAGATTCTATACTCTGGAATTAATGATTGTTTTACAGTTGTTTTATAATTTCATTAACTCTATGGTATTCGATCTACAAAGGTTTTGATTTTGGGGTTTGAAGTCTTAGATAACGATTTGGGATGATCTTTTTGAGTCTTATGGCCTCTAGTGGCCTCACCGGGTTTAAGATGAGTTTTTTTGGGGGGTTGGGAGCATTTTTGCCGAGCAGGCAATGGTAATCAATCGTTGCTTGAGCAGTGATCGATCACCTCTAGTCTAGATTGTTGTTTGGTCCGTTTTTGAGGTCTAGGGTGGATAGAAACCTTCTAACGTTAGGGTTTTTCAAAGAGGACACTATTGAGGAGTTCGAAAACGTTTACCAAGGAAATCTTTACAATTAAAGTGAGTAAAACTCACATAGATACTTTTATCATGCTCTATTATTCACATGAAATATTTTATAACTGTCGTGAACTCTCACAACTAAAAAATAAGGCTATACGAGCACATAAGTTCGAGGAGTCCAAAGACGTTTACCAAGGAAATCCTTACAATCAAGGTGAGTAAAACTCACATGAATATTTTTATCACTCTCTTTTGGCATACCTATTTTATGTACCAACCATGCGTGCTCTATTATTCACATGAAATATTTTATAACTGTCGTGAACTCTCACAACTAAAAAATAAGGCTATACGAGCACATAAGTTCGAGGAGTCGAAAGAGATGTGGCATTGCTTATCAGTCATTAAATTTGTTTTTTTTTTTTTTTTTTAATAAGGTTTTGTCCAATGGGTAATTGACACTATTACATTAACATTATAGCATAAAAGTGTAACTTCTAACCTTACTCATATTTAAAATCATTGGTCACCCACTCAACTGAAAAGTGGCCATACTAGATAAGATAGATAACACCATTCTAAATTAATTTATATACCAAAAGAAAAAAAGAAAAAAAAAACAGACAATATTAATTGGAGCTTTGTTTATTTGTGGTGATTATATTATATATATGGGGATTTGCAACTGCAGGCAGAGATGTCTGGAAATCTCAGAACAAGACATGGACATGGAAACTCAAAGTGGTGTTTATATATATAAACATCTCGAAAGTTACAACGCAAACACACTCGTGCTGTCTTGGAAACGCAGTAAAAGGATATATGGAGCATGGGATCTCTGGTCAACACACAACGGCTGGCTCCTTTTTACAAGAGATGTTTAGATTTGGTTCCCTTTTTCTATACATTATTTTAACGTTCTGAATACGTACAGAAAATGTGGTCTTGTTTCCAAAATAATCTTCATACTATTTTACGTGAATCACACAGCCAAATGCTTATAGTGCTTCCCCCCACTCCATGTTATGAGTTATCCTTACACTGGAATTGTGCTAACATGTTGGGATTTTCTCGTTTATTTGCTCTTTGTTTACAAACCCCAAAGCCCAAGAATTTTGTCAACACCCTAGGGATTTTGTGCTTAGTGAAGAGATCCACAGACAGAGAGAGAAAGAGAGAGAGGTTAATTTGGTTCTTGCACGACACACTTCTTTATTATGCCTTTTGTCGTTTTATGGCAACTAAAAGGACATAAAGGCGATCTTTTGGGCTTTGTTGGCCGGTAAAAATAATCGATAGTATATTGAGATGCAAATAATGTAGCTTTTTTTTTTTGGAATAATTTCTGTTTTTTTTTTTCCCCAGAATCAATTATTGGAAAGTTTAAATGTCGAACGATATATAATGATGTTACAAAATTCTATTTCTTTAGTGATTAAAAAGATTGTCACATGCACGTAAAAATCAGTTGTTAAAACTATTAAATATTAATTAGTATTTTTTTTTTTTGGCTAAATTTTTTATATGTATCTTTAAGCACAGATCAATATATGTCTTAACAGTTGACACCATAATACGTATACGTAATGGTTGTATTTTTTGGGGGCTAAAAAGTACTTTATTATAACCACAATTTGGGATATTTAAGATCGAGAAACGCTTATTTGTATTCTAACATTTATTTTGCGTACATCTTTGTTAAGTTAACATGTTTCATTTACCTTTAATTAAAAAAAAAAAAACTAATGGTAGATGGAGTATGTCAACTCAATAAAAAAAGTACGCGAGATGAACGCCAGAATACAAAGAAGCATTTCTCTTAAAGATCACACTGATCACAATGTTTTAGAAATATCACATGTAAGGACTAAACTTTTAGCTATCAAATTGCCAAACATTGCACATATATCTTGTTGTTATCGTGCACAACAATGATGAATAATATGAAATAAAAAAGAAAAAGAAAAAAAGAAAATCAAGACAATGATTTATGTGGTTTGACAATATGCCTACGTTCACAGGGAGAGTGTGGTTATATTGTTCTATTCAATATTTTAGGGTTACATCATAACATATTTATAAGAAAATCCTAACTATACAGACGCTCATTGAAAAACTCCAAAATACATCATATCGTATGCAAAGACAACTTAGCCATTCACAGTTTTTACTTTCTATGTTTGAGAAAATATGAGCCACTTGTTTTTACATATCCAATTATGGAAAATGCCCATATCCATGTTTTGGATGCAATATATTGATTTGTGGCTTGAATTAGATTGCAAATTTAAAATACAAATTCCTGAAAAGAAAATGTATGTCAAAAGTACGTACATTGATCTTTATAAAAATGCACAGATCTTGATCGGCATATATATTTGGGGTACATGCATGTATAACATTATCAGATAATATGATTTAATTGAAATCATGAAAAATATAATAAGGATAAAGTTTTCTTTTAAATTGGCTTAAAGGAATATTTTCTTCTATTTTTAGAGCATGTGATTTTCATATGCAGTTTTAATAGAATTAATAAAACATGTGACATGTCTTTAGATTATACGATTCTCACATACATGTGACAATCGCATCCTCTAAAAATATATGTTACTTTAATAAATTAATTAAGTTAGAGAAATTCCTTTAACCCAATTTTTTTTTTTAAAAAAAAACTTTATTCATATAAAAATAAATAAATATGTACTAAATATCATATATGTCATCCATTAATTCTAATGCAAGAACCTTTTAAACAAATTATTACTCGGAAACTTAAACAATTTAAGTATTTTATAAGTGAATATTATATAGAAATCAAATACGTAAACTACTACATATAAAGCACGTATTACGTATACAAAGAGCCAACTTTCCCAATATCCATTGCCTTTGATTTAAAGGAAAAGGAGAAAGTAGTGATTGGTTGCCATGAACTTTTAATCTGTGATAAAAATATTTATTTTTTTTTTCTTTTAAAAAAATCCAATTCAATCAAGTGAATTCGGATGAACAAGCAAAGCCTAGATTTAAGGGGTAGACCTATAATTTCCTGTGGCCACAAATTTAAGAGAACATACCCACTATGCAACAAAATGGTACTTTGGCTTTCCCTTTTATATACAAGCACGTCCCCACATTGTCACAAGTGCGTCAAAAACCCTAAATCAAGTGACAAAAAAGGCCCCATAAGACTCATGAAGTGGGTACCCGTGCTTGTCAGCTTTGCAGCATATATAATGTTACTCCGTTTATTAAAATTTTTGTTTTGTATATCTTTTGATTTTTTTTAAAAAAATAAAAAATATTAACAAATAATTCAAACACAAACTATATATAGTTAAAAACACAGAAACAATTTTCATATATGCAAGCATGCACACTTATATAATTTCTTGTTTTGTTAATGGGGCAATCAAGAAGATAAAGCATCATATAGAAATTCCTTAAACAACTACACTTCTTCAAGTACAGAAATTTTAGAAGGGAAAAGGATTAATTGATGCTTTAATTGGTATCCAGAGTTATATTAATTGATGCTTTAATTGAAGAAACATGAAGCATCAATCAAGAGCAAAATATCCTTGGAAATAACATTCTTTGAGTTGTGGTAGTTGCAAATCTTATAAAACAAAAAAAAAAAACTCCCACAAGGGGGTACTGAGGTTTGCGCACAAATTTGTCCATCGATCAATTTTCTGTTCTTTACTGTTAATCAATTTCCGATTAGTTTTTACATTGAATTTATCATCAAAATAATCAGGGTCTATAGAAGGGAAAAGGATCATCTTCATTTGAATTAAAATAAGAGGGGTAAAATTGTTATTTCACATAAGCGGGTTAGTTAAAATGAATTAGACAATTTTGCCCCTCTTGTATAACTAATTGGCTCAGCCGATTAGTCAAAATAAGAGGGGTAAAATTGCCATTTCGCATAAGCCAGTTAATTAAAATGAATTAGATAATTTTGCTTCTCTTACATAATTAACCGATTTTTTTTTTCATTTCAAGTGAAATGGAGAGAATCTTAATCCTTATAGAAAGGGCAAAAATCTTTTTCATTTCAACAGTATATATGTCACCTCGCAACAACATTTACACTGTTTGATCTGCAATATATAATTTTAATCATGAAATAAATCATATTCCGTTGCGAAGGATGTAGACTAGCTAGGGTTAGCGTCAACCCATTAAATGCACCTCAGAAATGACACCTAAGCCTTAAGTTTAGGGCATGCTGGTCTAAAATTTTGATAGGAACAAAACAAAACAACAGCTGTTGAGTCGTACCAAAAAAAAAAATGTAACCCAATCTAGTACGTCTGACATCAATAGAAATTCCATTAAACTATTTCTGAAGTCATATTATATATATAGAGAGAGAGAGAAATTAAACAGTGACCTGGATATGGATTGAGCAAAAATATATATATATATAGAATTGCTCGTGAGGAAGATTGCAACAGTTGTGGGGACTGGGAAAGTGGCAGGGCAGACCAGCGCGCGCACACCAATGGAAATGTTGGGCTTCATTGAAACGATGATCTGCTAGCTTCCTTGTCCCTGCAGCTGCATAGATCATGTTCATGAGAGAGAGAGTATAAACTATAAAGCACACATTCTTTTACATGCCCCCAGATGATGAAAAGTTCTGACCACATCTTTACATTCACACCCTTGTGTTTTCTATAAACCAATTATTATAACTTCTCTCTTTGTGGGAAAAACAGAAAAAAGGGTTACTGATACTGTGATACACTATAGGGTTAGTGAAGATTTGTTTGTCGTGCTTTAAGAACATGTGGACAAGGTGCACCCAGGAACATGTGACATGCGGTGATGTTGTCATTCCCTCCCCATCTGAGGTCAAGGTGAGCCGTGGGCGGGGAGGTAATTGTTGCAGAAACAGTGGGAGGAGTATAGATTACCTGTATTTCAATTATAGCTGAACATTTCAAGAAAGCATGTGGTGGGTTTGTCGAGTCTATTAATGGGCCAATGGCCTTTCTTTCTCATAACTGTTTGAAAACAAAGCAAGGGAATGCGCGCGTCCTGCAGCTAGCTATTATGGGCGCATTACTAGACAAATTAAAGAAAGATAAAACATTGGAAGTGGACTGTTGGGAATTATATAATTGGACCATCTGCAAACTAATTAATGTAACTGGTTCTGAATACTGTTTCTTTGGTAAAGTTGTTATAAAGGATAAAGAAATACAAATACCTCTTGATATACATCCAAGGGTTGATTGTTAATTTTTCACACAAACACTGTTTAGAATTAGAATATTCTACATGTATGAGATATATATGCTCTAATTAACCATATCAAATTACAAATCATGTGTTAAGTTACACAATGACTCGTAAAATTTAAAAGATACAAGAGACATAAAGATATAATATATATATATACATATTTATATATATAATATATCATATATATATATATATAATATATACTATTATATTTAATATATTATATATATATATATATATATATATATATATTATATATATATATATATATATATATAATATATATATATATATATATATATATATATAATTAATAGCGGAGTGAGGAGGGTTGAAAGGGAGCAAACGCTCTCCGTACGTTGTCTCTTAAAAATTATCTTTATTCTCAGTAGAAGTCCCTCGGATGCCCTGATTGCTTACCCTCAATCACTCATCAGGGGCTATCGACAATATTACCGGCCCAACATTTTCCATGAGGGCCGGTATTCAGTCAGACTACACGGCGCTGTCACACTGACGTCTATATATTTTAGTTTCTTGTTTCACTGTTTTAGAGATTTAGGTTGAAAGAAGAAGAAAGACGATGAGTTCTCAAGTGTAGAAACCAAAACGAAGCGTTTAAGAGGGTTTTTTTTTTTTTTTTTTAAGTGTTTAACTAATGCCAACTTCTCAACCTTGACTTTCTTCTCAATTAACATAAGCATGACTCCAATACACATGTTTAAGGTTTCATGGCTGATCCTTGAGTCCAGATGACTTACTTTTAACAAAAAGAAATTATTTAGCCTTAATTTTATTTGAATGATTTTTCAACACTTCAACTTATCACCTTGAATAAACAGTTTGAAACATACATCAATGATATGAGTTCTAGTTAAGCATTCACAACAGTTAAAAGGATTTGACAGCTTGCTAAGAAAATAGTAGAGATGAAAAAAGGACATTGTGTATTTATTGGTTTATTATTTGATGACATTTTCATCAATTCTGCCAGTTATGATAGCTACTGTTGAAAGAGCATTTTCAACAATAAATATTGTTAAAAATCATTTACGTAACCGAATGAGATATTAGTTGATGAATGATTGTATGATTATGTACATTGAGAATGATATTTAAGACTATCAATAATGAAGAAATTATGCAAAAATTGCAAAATATGAAAAATCATCAAGAAAACTGAATAAATTTACGTTAGGCATGCAAAAATAAGTTGTAAGTTACATTTATATATTTTAAAAAATAATTTAATTTTTTAAAATTTCTTATTTATTTCATTAATTACGTTTTTAATATTTTTAATATTTGTAATCAATTTTTGTTCGATTCTAATTTTTATTTTTGCTCCATGTGAACTAAAATCCTGACTTACTACTGTTTGTACGTCCCTTTTTTGCAAGGATCGATTCTCTTGCACAACAATATCCAACGGGAGATAATTAATGAGTTAGGATGAAAAAATCTAGTTGATGGTTTATAGCTCCAAAAGAACATCTATTTCTAACATAATTGTCAAATTGATGTTCATTGTTGCGATGTATAGTTTGTAGAAGAAAAATGTTATATACAATATTTTTATCTCATTTTGCTGAGATGACATTATCAATCAACCATTGTTTCAAAAAATGAAAAAAAAAAAAAATCAAAAATCAAAAAATCAAAGGGTTGATTGGCAGTGTCATATCATCAAAGTGAGATAAAAATGTAGTGTATAATATTACTTTTTTATAGAATGAGAGAAACTCAAGAATGTTTTGGGGCAAGCACAAAATTAATGTAATTAATGTAACATCATTTTCTGAGTCAAGGCTAAGCCTTATTTGTTTTAGCGTAAAATATTTTTTTGGAAAAGATTTTCATTATTTTTGAGTGTTTGGTGTAGCGTAAAATGGTTTATGCTTCTCATCTGCATAAACAATTTTTTGCCGGTCTCTCACACCCCCAAGCAGGTAATTGTGAGAGCCTACCTGTCTAAGCAGGTCTCAGGCAGCCTAAACACTTCTACAGGTAGGTGGAATCCACAATGATCTCCTCACAATTATTTGCTCAAATTGCAAGCAATATACATAAGCAATTGTACTGGATCTCAATGTCATTCCCAAAAGCTTTATATTCTCAAACATTCTCTTCCTTGGCAACTCATTTTCGTTGTCTCTCTCTTTCTTGCAACTCATCATATTATTACGAAAATATATGAAATATTTGGCGATTTTTCGTATGAACTAAATGCTGAAAAATGTTTTTCAAGTTATTTTTAGGGTTGCAAAAAAAACAATGGAAAATAACACTTTTTTCAAAAAATATTTTTAGCTAAAAACATTTTCTGACAAAAAATATTTTATGTCTAAACAAACTAGGCTTAAAAGTCAACTCATTGTGACTCCCACTTCTGGTCTTCTACAGCTAATAGGTGATTGGTCAATTTTTGAGACCTCTCGGAAAATATTATTAATCATTAGTTATTGTAGCTCTAATTAGGTTGTGATTGTTTTATCGGGGGCTGTTTTCTTTAGCTCCTGATTTTGTATCATTTGTTCGTTTAATGAAATATCAATCATACAGAAATAAATCTTAAAAAGAAAAGCAAAGAAAAATCAGGGTGAGCTTGGTAAAAGAGTGGCTTGTGTGACATTCACAATCCTTCTTAGGTATTTTTAGGTGTCTTTATGTATAATTTTTTTTTTCTTTTCTTAACATCTGTTCCTTTATTCTTCATTAATGTCCTAATTAATTTTTTTTTTATGAAAATATATTCGATATTTTTGTGCGCCATACATCTTTCTTTAATAATATCAAATTCAAACAAAATTTTCAGGATATGAAGATTTTGATTGGGAAATCGAACGTTTTCCTAAATGTCCCAACTTTTTCTTTTTCTTTTTTGATGATCAATTATCTCCTAATTGTTTCGATTGAAATTAATTCTTTTATATCGTTTTTAAATTCTTGAACAAATCTTTGTCAAACACAAATTTTTGTCCTCCATAAAATTCTCTCACACATTAAATAAAATTGTAAAAATTAGTAAGTACATTAAATGACATAAATTAACAGATGGGAGAGGTCATGCATGGCACGGACCACGGAGTACATACTACGTATCCAACAGTGTCTGAAATACTGTCATCACTTTTTTTCAAGCAGCATTTTTCAAAAACCTTGCAACACATTGTGAAAAAAGTGAACAAAAATGAGATAAACGCATAGATCTTTTAACTAAAGTTGTTTCTTTTTTTCAGATCTTTAGGCTTTTGATGTACCACCAAAAGATTTAACGAAAAGAAGGTATAATAAAAAACTCGCAGCTTCCAATAACAAATATTTTTGTTTTGTTGTCTATTAGAAATCATAATATATATATATATATATATGAGTTCCACAACTGTAGTCGATCAATTAGTTCTTTTATTTCCTTAGATTCAGCCAAATTCGATCATCTCAAGCCCCTTTGCTAGATATGATTGGTTTAGGTGCCCTAAAAAAAGCTACTCAAGTTCTTTTTGTAGTTTTTTTTTTTTTTTTTTTATGGTCAGATTTAATTATATTCTCTATCTTCTTCATTTAAAAACTTAAAATTAAATTTAGACCATTAAAAAAAATTATAATTTTTTTTTTTTTTTTTGTCGGTACCTAAGCCAATCCAAGAACAAAAGGCTTTATCAATTAACTTTTTATTTGTTTTAGACCCCCTTGTTTTGGGTATAATATTTTGTTTTTTCAAGTGAAATGAAGAAGATTGTTTTATGATTAAGTTATTTTGTTGCATTTAATAGTACAAAAGTGTGTATTTCACAAAAATTTTGTAAGTATGAACATCTTGTAATTTTTCATTCTTTCTATAATTGATTGATTTATTGGGCTTGGCTGCCCTGGAGAGGTTTTATTTTAAGATACAGTTTTTTAAGATGTTTCCAATTTGTCACCAAAATATCTATATTAATTGTTTTTATCGCTTTCATAATTTTGGTGATTGTTTATGTGGCTACTTATTTTTTTAGTTCAACATTATTTTAGCATAAGCCTATTCAACTCTCATTTTAGGTGTTTGTTTGGATTCTAAATTATTATTTTCAAAGAGAATCCTGATTTTTTTTAATACTAATTAACGAACTTTCTTATATAATAACAAAGACTTTAAAAATAAATGAACTAATCTCACGCACCCATTTGGGAAATTACTTTATGATTATGGTGTAGTATATATATATATTATATATATATATATATATATATATATATAGTATAACTATATATATAATATATATATATATATATATATATATATATATATATATATATATAAACATAATTATATGCCGCAATTAAACTTGTTAATAGTATAAAAGAATTATAAAACTAACATTTTAAAGTAATACTATTTAGTAAATTTTATAACACAACTATACAACTATAATAATATTGTATAAAAAATCAGCCATTCGATCAACCAAAAAAATAAATAAAATAATAATTCAATAGCGAATTTTTATGGTACATCATCTAATTATATAAAAGTAATTTAGTGAGTCTACTAAATAAAAATGCTCAACATTTTATATATAAAAACAAGTATAATGACATTTGTGGAGATTCTAGTCAATATGATTGACCCAAGCCTAAGGGTTCGACTACTGATCAAGAATTGAAATTACGAGGCTATAATATTACACTTAACTGGGAAAAAAAACGAAAAAGAAAAAGAATAGAATGAGGGTTAAGGGTTAACAAGCGACCAAACAAACCACAAAAACGGCCAGTAACGGTATTTTCCTAGATTCTATTCATATATTAGATTTAATAATAAAATAAAATAATAGATTCTCTCTTCTAATACTAATCAAAAAATAATTAATTAATTAATTAAAATTTCTTCCACTCGCCTTTACTTACTTTGGTTCTCTGTTGATCATCACTGTTCAACTCTCTCCCCACTCGCCACTCTCCACCGTCCACTCCCTTCAGTCATCTTCTTCTCTCTCTCTCTCTCTCTCTCTCTCTATAAAAGCAAACCCACCACCACCCAAACTGATCCTCCCCCCTCATCCTTTTTCCCCCATGGCTGACCCTTACTCAAATTTCTTCACAGGCCTCTTCAAATTCAACCCTATCCACCATTACCCACCTTCAAACCCTCCTCCCCCACACCCCCCTCCATATGCTCACAACTTCTTCATCAACTACCAAACCCCTCCCCCATCCCCTCCTCTCAAAGAAGCCCTCCCTCTTTTAACCTTAAGCCCTACAAAGCAAGAACAAGATTATTGGAGTAGTGGTACTACTACTGCCATGGATATTGATAAGATCAACAGCAAACATATCGAAGATGATGATGATGACGAGGCTACAGCTGTCACTGTTGCACTCCACATAGGGTTACCCAGCCCTAGTGCTGCTGAGATGGCTTCTGTTCTCTCTGCTTCTTCCTCATCTGAGATGGCTGATAATAAAGATCATGGAGATGCTGATCATCATGATTCTCCCATCAACAGGCTCAACAAGGCCGGGCAGTATTGGATCCCTACCCCTTCTCAGATTCTCATTGGCCCAACTCAGTTCTCTTGCCCTGTTTGTTGCAAGACCTTCAACAGATATAACAACATGCAGGCAAGTTTAATTTCTTCTTCCTTTTTTTTTTTTTCATTTTGAAAATGATTTAGGGAAAAGAAAAAAAAAATGGAGTACAGCTTCCTTTCCTTTTCTGTGTCTGACTTTTTCTTGACTGATTTCCCAATATTTGTCTGGGATTTACTATTTTCTTCTTTTTCTGCATGGTTTCTGGTTAATGGGGTTTGAATAAATCTTTTTTCTGATCCCAACCTTCCCTTTATGTAATTGAACAATACGTGCTATGTTCCTTATGCTTTTAGGACTTTGAAGTCTGTGCTCGCACACGTTGGCAGGTCTGTAGAACTGAAATCTTCCAGTTCCTTAACCAGAGGTCTCAGATCTTCATGAACTTTTTCCATGCCATGAACCATTTCAGAGCTCTCTTTGTAAACCTCCTTCAGTCTCCAGCAAAACAGTTTCCGGACATCAAAACCTCATCACAGGATATATATATGTATCCTCTCAATTTCGAAATCCCAAAACCCAAACTTAATAATTAAAATATGCGTCTTCCAATCGGCTTAAGTTTAAAGATAAATGGTAATTTAATAGAAACAACCTTCTAATCTGAACAATTTACAATTTCAAAGCAAACCCATTTTCCTTTAGGGTTGTATAAGCAAACCAATTTGCCTATTTCAGTAGCTCAGAAAAACAAATCAGCCTCTCATTAATTTTTCTCTTTACAAGTCATTCTAATTGATTTTTACTGTCATATTATTTTAGTTATATAACAATTTGCTAAAGGCTGATTTTTTTTCCTCCTGGTGTGACTAAAATTGTGTAGATGCATATGTGGGGGCATGGTTCACAGTATAGAAAAGGGCCAGAATCTCTGAGGGGAACCCAGCCAACGGGGATGCTTAGGCTGCCATGTTATTGTTGTGCAGCGGGGTGCAGGAACAACATAGATCACCCGAGGGCGAAGCCGCTGAAAGATTTTAGAACTCTTCAAACACATTACAAGAGGAAGCATGGAATTAAACCATTCATGTGCAGAAAATGTGGCAAGGCTTTTGCGGTGAGGGGGGATTGGAGAACCCATGAGAAAAACTGTGGGAAGCTTTGGTATTGCATTTGTGGGTCTGATTTCAAGCACAAAAGATCTCTTAAAGACCACATAAAGGCCTTTGGGAGTGGCCATGCAGCATATGGCATCGACGCTTTTGAAGAGGAAGATGAACCGGCATCCGAAGTAGAGCAAGATAATGAGTCAATGCAGTGATCGATATTATAGAAAAATTGGTAAATCGTTTGCATTATTAATCAATTATAGCCCTGGCTTTCTTACTAAGAACTGTAATATAAGCATCACTTTACTTGGAGAGCCAAATTTAGTTTTTTTTTTTTTTTCCTGGTTCTTCTCCCTTTCTTTTTCCTTTCTCTTTAGCATTGTAGGATCCGAAACACATCCATTCGTAGGCCAAGCTTTTGTAAATCCATTTTCCTTATGTTGATTACTTCTCTTTCCTCCAACTCATGATCAGCTTCCTAGTCCTTCACAATGCTGAATATGGTAGAAAATCACTAATTAATGAAGTGGTTTTGAAAGTAGCTAGGAAGAACTTAATTTGGATCATTATTGTGTTAGAATATAAATTAAATAATTAACTATTTTTTTTTATTAATTTAAATTTTTAAAAGAATTATTAATTTAATATAATATTAAAGTAGAAAATAATATACATTTTATTTTAATTAAATATTTTCGTTCGTGCTAAAAATTTATTCCGGAAGAATCTTTGGTGAGGGTAAGCTTTTTTTCTCAAAACTATTGACTGGGATAGGAAATTGTTGAGAACATTAATATTCTATCATAGAAATAGTTGCATGTCTTATTAGTCTACAATGCGGCCTTCAGCTCGTGGGGATCATATCTCATATATATGTATACGACAAAAAAAAAAGTTTAATATAAATATAGACTTAATTAGGACGAGAAGGTGTAACAAGAAGGAAACCTAGATCTTCTAACTTTAAGGGCTGATGATGATACATCGATCCAAGAATAATTTGTTGTGGGGGCATAATTTTTCAGAATTTTTTTTTGCCCCAATAATTCATTTTCTTTTTGAGATCCTGATCAGTTCACAAATCTAAGAAATTGGCAGTGAAGAATGTAAAGGAAGCAAACCCTCGCAACGGACACCTGGTCGACTCGACAGATCGTGTGAGTATAGTTGAGATAGTCTTTTCATCCCCAAAAAAAAAAAAATCGTCTTTTTTGTTGGGGCTGCATACGATGCCCTCTTGCTTTGTTTAGTGGAGGAGAGATGGGTTTGTTGATGGATGGAACATATACCATTTGAGAGATTCACACTACTATCGTTTGGAAAATTCAAAGCAAATGATTAGCTTTTGAAGAGAGAGAGAGAGAGAGAAGGGTAATAAGTTTAAAAGACAGATAAGATACATATGCAGAAGAGCAATAATAATAGTACTTGGTATATATAAGTGTTTGTCAGGTTTTAGGGGATTGAAAAATGAAATGGATCCCGTTGGCAGCTTTCTCTTGAGAGAGAGAGAGAGAGAACTGCAACAGTGTGGAGACCAAGCTGCACTGGTTGCGCTAATTTGCTACAAACACTGATGCCTTCTACAGTGAAACATACGCCATTTCTGATGGATATACTGTACATTGAAATGACCTCTCAATAATTTTGACCGCCCCCTCTCTCTCCCTCTCTCGTAGACAAAGGTTTGAAATGCTGCCTGCAATTCTTGTTGGCAAATGCGTGTGGCATGGAGCCTGTTGCTGAAGAACAATAATAATAATAATTACGATGTGGGATACCATGACAAAACATGTGATACTGTTTTTTTTTATTTCTTTGCAGTAAATCTTATTTAATAAATTATTTTGTAGTTCGCGTCTAATTAAGATAATATGACAATAATTTTTTTTTTAAATATTAATTTAATGATTAATTTTTACTGCCACATCAAGCAGTCGTATAATAATCTATCAAATAATAATATTTTATATAATTGTTATATAACTTAATAATGTTACAATTTAAGAGCTGAGTTTTACTATCACTCTAATTATAAGATATAACAATATATTAAATAGCATTTCTCTTTAGCAATTTAGCATCACTTTTGCATGGATGGATTAAAATTCTCTACAATATTTTTGATTTTCAAATTACATTATTTTATGCGGTTCTTTACATTGAATAGCTTAAAAAATACAATTTATTAAAACTGTAATATATTACCGATGAGAATTGAGTTTTGAACCAAAAATAGTATATTAATTTTATAAAAAAAAGAAACGTCTATTTACAAATGAAAAAGAAGCCTTAAATGATAAAAATTCTTTTTGTGTCATGATAACATGATTACTTTTTAATAAATTGCATCTTCAACCTATTCCATGCAAAAAACGCCATAAAATAACATAATTTGAAAATTTAAAATTGCAATAAAATTATAAAGAATCCTTATATCCTTAGTGAACAACAACGGTCTCTTGTGTAAAACGATGAGCATCACAAAGTTAGCATACATACTGAGTCTTGACGTACAGTTGGTTCTTCGTTTACTGTTAGTAATATTATCAGATGATCAGAACAGTGAACTAGAAGTAAAGCATTTATTGACCATCAATATCCTCCCCTTTGTTGAGCAGACCATTCCCCACAGGAATTGACCCCTTGGGCCACTCCTCTTTCCTTCCCACTATACTATACAACTCTCTCTCATCCTTTAATTTTTGGACTGCATGAGTTGTACTGTAAAAACATGGTGGTTTGTCTGAAATCTTTTTTGTTTTTGTTTTGTTTTTTTTTTTTTTCTATTCAAATATGTCTGAAATCCCTAATTTATACCACCAGACCAGTATGCCAAACAATATGATTATACCGCGGTCCGTGTATGAGGGAAACATTTATTTACGTGTGAACATATTTATATATATATATACCACGTCGTACGTGCATTTGCTTCCTACTTACATGATGTTCTAGTTCAATTTTTTTACTTTTTTAACAAGCAAATGATATGTTGAGTTAGATCCAAGACTTAAAAGAGAGAAAATTAAAGTTCATTAGATTTCTTTGCTTTTTTCCCATCTAACAATATGTTTAGTAAAATAATTAAGAGTGTATAACTACAAATTAGTAAAGTTTTTGCTTAAATATTTTTTCAATTATAAACCGTGTTACGTCAATTTATAAATAAATAAATGTTAAGAAGACAAAGAATATGTATATTGTCAAATAATTAATTAGAAGTCTCCTGTTATTCAAATAAATAGTCCAAGATCTCCTGTATATTTTTAATCTAGATTGCATGATTGGGACATAACCTTTATATTAATTATCGGTTAATTATCTCCCAATCTTGCAATCTTAATTAACAGTTTATTCGAACAACATGAGATTTTTATAAGGGATGAAATATCGGGAGGCAAGACATTTTTGTTTTGTTTTGTTTTTTTTGTTTTGTTTTGTTTTTTTAATCTGAGCACTCCTTTGTATACATATTCCAATACAAAGAGACAGCTTGTCTCCCTTAGTTGGTTGGAATCACTAGCTGATCTACCCTGCGTTTTTATATATATTTAAAAGCACTCATCTTTGCCTAGCGAACAAATTAAAGTCACCAATCTTCGGTACTTATTAAAATATAGTTTAATAAAACAAATTATTATGGGAATAATGAGGACGAGAGAGAGACAGAAAGGGATTTACTTTTCTTTTTTTTTGTTAAAGAGGAAAAATCAAGGCATAATATACGCAAGAGCACGAGGGGACAACAAATAATTAACATGATTAGAACCCAACGATAACCTTAACAAATACAAAGGTTGGACCAACCCCAGGCATGCACCTAGTACCTACAACACAATATATATATAGAGAGAGAGAGAGAGAGAGAGAGAGAGAGAGAGTAGCAAAAAAATTTTCAGAAATATATATCTCACATTTTCAATAAAATATTTAGTAATATTTATCCTAGAAGACAGAGAATAATTTCATATGACTACAGTAATATTTTCGCTTTCTGGCCTTGAAAGCAAAATATAAATATCAAAGTATTATCAGCCTCTTATCACGTATTAATTGTTGTCACTTGTTTTGATCATCAAAATGGGCGTGCTAGAGAGAGAGAGAGAGAGAGAGATCTTATAATTTTGTTTCGAATCAATAAAGTCAAATAGCTTTTTACTTGAAATTAAATATTGAATACATACATATATATATATAGTATATTCAATATATGAGAAACAACAAAGCTCCAGTTATTATAATTAAAGAAAAAGAATCAAATTTTTTTTTTTTTTTTTTTTTTTGCTTTGTTATCGATATCTTATGTGTAAAAATCTTTAACCTAAAAAATATTTTAAACTATTATAAAATTTCATCAACATAGGTAGAAATGGTTGAGAAATTGATAGGACGCCATTCTAGCTATCGTACCGTACGTATTCCATAAAACTGAATGCATATATACGCAGTATATATATATATATATATATGGCCTTGTAACACAATAATAAATGGAGCAATTGTAAGAAAGCCAATTTGTGGTACTTTTGATTCTCAAAGTATATGAGACAACTTTGTTTGAGAGGCCCCAACGAGCAAAAAGAAAAAGGCAAAAAGGCAAAAATAATCTTGACCCATAATAACGTACCTTTGAAAAGAAGATCAGAAAATAAGATATAGAATAAATAAAACAAAAGGAAACAAAAATCCTTCTTTTGGACTATACCTAGAGACCTCTTTCCCCATGATCATTATCCATGACATATGCCTATACTTTCATCCATTTTCTTCTGCTAAAGTTATCTTGCTTTGATGCTTGGAGATTCTCCAACTTGTAGGTGCGTGTTGGGTATCTTTGTTTGGGGAATATAGAGAAAAACTTCATAGAGAAGAAAGCAAGCATACTTCAACAAAAATACACACGAGAGAGAGAAAGAGAGAGTCTAGGTTTTTCTCTCTCTGCTCAAAGTCAGGGAGAAAAGTTGTGTTTGACGTTCATGCCCATCAAATCATGTAGGTATAATCTGATTTTTAAAGAGCTATTTGAAACATGCAATCAAGGTCTATTTGCAGAAGATCCTATTAGAGATAAGCAATTATATAAAGCCAAAGAAGCCCACAGCCAAGGGTACTCATTCCAAGCAAACCCACAGGAACAAACCTCTAAAAAGTACTTAAAAGTATTATGAGGATTCCATGCACAACTTGGCAATATAGAATAATAAATCCCCCCCGTCCCCCCCCCCCCAAAATTTTATGTTTGTGTAACAAAAGGTCTATGTTCATCATTAAGCTTTGTGCCATTTGAAGCTAGCCTATATTATGATAATACGTGGGTTTTCTTTTATCTTATTTATTATTCATTTTATTAATTTTGAAGTGGTAATGAGGTGGCTTATAGTTAAGATCAGCCCCTAACAGCTAAGGAGGCCCACATCGGCTCAATACAAAACTCGATCGATTACTTAATTAAATGAAAGAATTGGAGGTAAAGCAAAATGCTGGAAAGATGACATGTCAGATTTAATTAGCCACTCAAATGAAACGTAGGGGTTAAGGATGATAAAATAAAGTCCCATCAACATTAAAAGTAGTCACGTGATCACTTTTTCTATAAACCAATATTAGTACTCCAACGATAACCCGGCCCAAGGGGTTAGCTCAAGTACTGCTAAGGATATTGGTCTCGACATTTCCATCAAGTCTAATTTAAGGTTCGAATTTTCTTAGATGCAAATAATTTATTGGGATCACGCTCAATAGCAAATTTGTCTGGCATTAGTAAGTACACGAAGTGGTCGACTCTACCTTAAAAGGGTTCTCAACATTTTTTTTTTTTTTCTCCGACCCAACGGGCAAAAGAGCATACTAGCAACCTCCCACACGCCCGGGTAAACATGTATAAGAATTTTTTTTTTTTGGTTTTTGGGCCAACACAGACGTGATAGGAAATTGTGGGTCGCTCAGATTTATTTGAAGACGTATTAATACTGCTGGCTAGCATCTATCTTCCTAGTGAAAATCCTAATTGCAACTTAATTAATTAGTCTAACCTAGTTTTGACCAACTAATTAATCACATAGCTTGGATCAATGCTTCGGTGGGTCATGTGTCAAATATATATGAATTGTAGGGCTTACTTTAGATGATAATTTACCAATATCATGATATCTTTTCCAAAACCAGATCAATGAAAATTAAAGAGGAAACTTTTTCTTTCAAAAAGACCACTTTCAACAGGTTCCCATAAGGATCTTATCCCTCGAATTAATACAGTATTTTAAAAAAAAAAAAAGTGGAAAAGGAAAGGTGAAAAGCAAAACATGTCCTATATTTTTTGTAACAACAAAAGAAAAATCATCATGGAGAGAGAGAATATATATATATATATATAATGTGACCGAGGAATGTAGAGAAAAACTCTAGCTAGTTCTATATGAATGCTATGGTTAACAAGATGTTTGAGACGCAATTCCCAAACTGACCTAGAAGTGGGCCAATTTCTAAATTAAACAATTGGGAGAGTAATTTGCTTCGGCCGGATTTAGAAATGAAGGCAAGGCCTATAAATCAACAGCACATATTTAAGCAGTTAATTTATAAGACTCTCCACTATTCAAATTCAAAAATAATAAAAATAGAGATATTCAAACGGACTATGGTTTTTATACAAACGATAATAAAATAAAAATATTAATTAAATGATTTTCTATTGAAAAAATAGCTGCTCTATTTTTGTGCATTAATTACTACTCTATTAATTGATTTGAGCTAAATTTGAAACATCTTTCAAGTTTACTATTTATAAATTTATTTTAAAGATTTTGATCTAAATATAAATGATCACACCAATATATGAGAACATGAATGAAACAATAATATCCATTTAGATGGGACACTTTCTAAAATTCATTATTTTAATTAAATCTCACATAATTGTTATTAGTCAAAAAATTAGAAATAGAATTTAAGATCCAAGAATACTACAGGCAAGGCTAGAAAAGATTTCAAAAATATAGTTTGGACGTGAAGAAAATAAATAAACAGAAACCCGTAGTATTAATCAACCAAAAACAATTGAAACATAAGAAGAAATTAAATAATGACTAAAATATAAAAGCATATTTTCTAGTACTGTTCATTGCACTTACATGAACAGTACTGCATAATTCTCTAGCACATACTCAGACCAACTGAACTTTGAATAGTTTGTTGTTTTTCTGTTTGTTTTGTGGAATCTATTTACCCAAAAAAAAAAAAAAACTTTGATTAACACGTAATTAGTCTGACAGTAGGTACTTAAAAAGGGCACGCATGCATCTTTCCGAAGAAAGAAAATAGAAGTAGTTAATGTTTGGTCTGTTTGGATGTAAAATATTTTTTTGTTGAAAAATATTTTTTGACATTTAATTCATATGAAAAATAAGCGACGGCTAATTGACTTTCAGTGGTGGCTGAAAATGGCTGGCAACCTTTGGTGGTGTTTAGAAACGGCCAGTGACAGCTAATGGTAGATTCCAATGACCTTTGGCAGTGGTAGAGAATGAACTGTATAAGTAAAAGTGTATGCGAGAATAAAAAACTCAAACTCAAAAAATAGTTTATTAAAAATTAAAAAAATAAAAACTATTTTACAGAGATTAAAAAAAAAAAAATTTGTCAAAACAAAAATGTTTTCAGTACATTTTTTGTTTGACCAAAATTTTTGGTCGTCAAACACTGAACAAAAAAAAAAAAAACATTTTCATCAAAACAAACAAAGCCTACTTAATGCACGAACTTTTGATTTATTTATTAAAGGGTATACTCTCTTATTTGGAGATCTAGATCCCTGCAAAATCCTAGGTACGTATGACAAGGGTTTACAATTCTTCAGTCGTGGTCATTTATTCTAAATGTACAGCCAAGATCATGTCGCATTATCGATTCGAGAAAAAAAAAAAAATCACTCCTTTCCCTTTTTCCTTAATTTGCTTCTTCAGCTACCAATCCCCCCTCTTCTCTCCTCCATGGTCGTCGGCTTTCATTTTTCTCTCCTCTGTGATCCTGATCAGTCACATAGGACAGAGGAGGGGAAGCCAGCCTTAATTAGAAATCCAAGATCATAGATCTGAAAAAGAGGGTGTCGACTGAAAAAGAAATTCAAAAAAAAAAAAAAAGGTAAAAATTAACTTTTTTAACTTGTTAATAAGGTGGCATGATATTGGGCATTCATTTAATTTTTTTTTTTTTTTTTAAAAAAAAAGAAGATAATTTAAGAATTGCAGCCCCTACCTATTTAGTTGGAGTTTTGGAGAAAATCTTGACTAGCTATTTATTTGGGTTTGTGGAGGATGAAATTATAGCCTCCACATTCCTTAAAATTAGGGGTAAGAGTCGCAAGTTGAGTGTAGGAGACAATTAGAATAAAGAGCACAGGGCTCAAACTGACACAGGGAGACCCTACACCCAGCTTATTATGTTTAAATAATGCATATGTAGAAAGGGCATCTACACATGCATGTGACCTAGCCCCTATGAAGACGTAGGATCATAAATTGGAAAGCTAATTAGGTAGACAACTAGAAAGTGCCTTCAATTGCTGCTTTCCTCTTCCTGTCAAACCAACTCCATAATTCCCTCATTCTAGTGGGAATTGAGACCTTCTAGTCGACAAAAAAGTCAGCCTCCACACTGGATCTCCTCATCACCATTTTTCTTATTTTCCTGCACTCCTTTTAAAAAAAAAAAAAAATCCAACTAATATAAATTTTATTTTTAATTTATCTTAAACAAACCCTAAATTTTCACAATCAATTAAGTATGGGATATAGATTATGATGGAGGCTTAATTAAACAGACTATAAATTTGTATAATCATGTATATATAGGATGAACTGTGACAAGATATATACTATCTCGTGAACATTGATAAGATCCTATTTATTTTCATTTATATTGGTGTATTTAACAAAATTTTAAGACATTTAATAGATTTACAAAATTTTGTGAAAAATATAGATATTTTTCATGAAAGGTACAATGCTATTCACCACTTAATTAAATATAAGCAACTTTATCATTGATTTGGCTTAATAGATTTTTTTAAAAAAATTGTACAATACACTATATATTTTATCTGGAATTACAAAAGAGAAAAAAAAAAAATTAAGAAGTGTTTCTCTTCTTTCCTTCCTGCATGCATGTGATCGATCACTTTTTCTTCTCCTCTCTCTCTCTCTTCAAATTCCTAGCTCCTCCCAATCCAGCAATTATCTTAAATATTAATTACAAATTCTTCTTGTAATTATAATGATCATCATTCAACACCTCTCTCTCAAAATTTTCCATCTTCTTACGTCAAGTTGAAACATTTTAATTTATAGTAATTGAATCTTTTTTTCTTGCTTTGTGACTTGTTGCCATTTGCATGACATGTCATGCACCCATGGCCCAATTGCAGTCCTAGCAACATCATACCGTCTATAAAGACAGGGCATGGCCGCATGGGCAAAGTACTACAAAGCATATCTGGTAACCCAAATCTTCTTCACTCTTTATTATGAGTTCTACCAACTCTTGAAACCATACATGCATGATGCCATTGGGGAACAACTGCTTAACATTAATGTACGATGCTATAGGGGGAACCAGGAACATATCACGTTGGTATATATGGCCTTACCCACTACATGATATTAATGCACCCTAGCTCCCATAATATTCTTTTCACATGAAACATATTTACTTTTGAAGCTAGCTAGCATATTTTCTTGGTACAATGGTGGTTGTCTCAACGGTTTAAGTTAATAAAAAATAGTGAATTTAATCATTTTATTTAGTATTTTAAAGTTCTTCTTAACGTTTGATCTCAAATTATGTGAATTAGAGAGATAATTAGGGTTTGAACTCAAAATATCTGCTCTAATAATATGTTATATCATTAATTATCTCAACATATGTTTTAACCGATAGAAAAGAGTGAATATAATCATTAGCTATGTGAAAAAATTAGAACTTTTTTTTTTTTTTTGAATATATATATCAATGACCTATGATAAGATTGACTCCTATCGATCAGAGTAATGAAATATTCTCAGTATTTTTCACTTTATCCAAACCATCCAAATCAATCTGAAAATCGTAATGGTAGATGTCTTAACCATTTAAATGATTATATCTATTCATATTCAGATAGTGAATCATATATATAATGAGTAATGTTAGAGGAAGAATTCAAGTCTTCTTTTAGTCTTCTCAAAAGTGATGTGACTTTTAAATCACCATTAGACTTGTGATAGTTGGCTATAAATTTTGATCCAGTGGTAATTTTAAAAACCACATTACTTTTGTGAGGACTTGAGTCCTCCCTCCAGCATTACTCATATACAATTGTCTAAGCTAAGAAACAACGTTTGTGTCTTGTTGAGTACGTATTACACTTTACATTGATATATCTCATATAAGAATTCAGTTCATTAGATGATTTTACTTGTTAAATTCTAGTTATCGGCGCCCCATGGTCCAAACTCTCATTACCTTAAAGATATAATTTTGGAGATTATAGAGACAAAGAGGAGACCCATATTCAAGTGGAGCCAATCATGAAAGATTTCATACCTAAATCGTGACGAGAATGGGTGTGCGCTCAGAGGTGCGGAAAATGGTTTATGAAAATAAAAAGCATAAACCATTTTATACCCAATTTAGCTTTTTTTTGTCGTCAATCGAAAACGTTTTCGATCTGACTAAATTTGCAGTTGCCCCAAACATCTGAAAATGTGCAAAATATTTTCTAGAAACGATTTTACATACGCCAAATCAAACCGTTCTTAATAGACATAAGTCTATAAAAATAAATTCTAAGGAAATAAAGAATAATAGTTAATTAATTAGCCACCGTACGTGTCCATACCCGTCAATTAAAGATAGTATTCAATTTGGTCGTAATATTCCTGCAGTGTGATTAAGTACTGTTCCTTTGCTGTACTTCAATCCACCTTTTTAATGTGAATTTTAAGCATTCAACCAATTTTTTGTTTAATTAGTTAGTTGTATCTAACAGGCATTTCCTCTTGGCTCTTCCCAATAAAGCATAGCCTCATAAATTTGGATGATTACTTTTTCCTGGGCCAATGTTTACAGCACCTTTGTATAGGCTGACATGTAATGATTGAGCACCCAAATTCTCCTCAGTAAGATATATGTATGTTACGTAATACTCCTATATAATAAAAGCATTGCTTAACAAGGATAGCACCATGCATCCTTCTTTTTTTTTTTTTTTCTGCGGGCCGGGTCATGCCCTTTTACTGAGAAAATGGGGGGGGGCACCTTCATGTTTGTGCGCTCTTCAATATTTTTCGCTAGCTCCTTCAGTGGATGGAACACTACTTTTTTCAATACCCTCTTTTGCTTTTTTTTTAAGCTCCTTGAGTGAAGGTGTCTTTATCTCGATCCCTTTTCCCCATACTCTTTGTATTCACATAAACTTTGGGAAATCCAATCAAAACCATACCTTTTTCTCTAAATGAAGGAAAGATGATTAAACGGACAGCTTTTTCTCCAACTAATATCTTTCACTGATTTATGTTTCGCACAGGACATGTTCACCAGGACTTCTTATTGCTAACCCATTTTTACTGACATCGTGTGCAGTAAATCAGTCGGACACAAGGAGTGCCCTTCTTTCATCCACAATCTACCCAACAAGTACGAAGTCTCAGAGGTTGTCCTCTCACAAATATTGCAACTGTAAATGGATGCTAGAGAGCTTGTAGCTAGATCAATAAATTACGGGTCTAGCAGAAGAATTATCGATCCTAAGGGACTAGAAAGTGAGGCTGCCCCTGATCAAAAGAAAAAAAAGAAGAAAGTGAGGCTGCCCATGCTATAAGCAAATTCCCATTTACATTATCCTAGGAAAAGGCCTTTTTCTTGTGCTTTTGACCAAGGCCCTGTTTCTTCGGAGCTGTGTGATCGGGGTTAGTTGCCCATCCATCATTAATAACAACAACAACAAAACAATAATAATAATAATAATTAATTACTTTTTTAAGCACCTTTGGTAAAACTTTTTATTAAATGGACACCTTATTTTTGGTAGATGGTACGTACTTGTATTGACTCTAAATACTTTCGTCCAATATTTTAACAGAGCAATACGTCAACATCTCTCATAATTGCAACATTTGTCACATACCTCATATCATATAATTTAAAAATAATAATTAAGAATTTTATAAAACTAAAAATAAAAAAATAGTTCAATAGCTTGAGCCACCCCCTTAGGCAAAATAGAGGTGGCCATCCACCTCTATTTGGCCCAGAGAAGGTGGTCGACCACCCCAAAATAGTCAAATAGCAACTTGACCACTCCCAAATGGGCCTTGGTGTGGTTTCAGCCACCCCCGGCGATAAGGAGTGGCCAAAATCACCCCTAGCTAAATGAGACTGATTTTAGCCACCCCCAAATGACCTTGGAGGTGGTTGAAACAGCCCACATGTAGGTCATAGGGGTGGTTGAAATCAGATCGTAAACACTGTTAGAAGCTGAGGGGTCCATTTAATAAAGAAGCAAACCACATGTACTAATGAAGCATTTAACCCTGATAATAATAAGGACAGTTGCATTTCTAGGCAAGTTAGAATAGATTAAAAGAAAAATAGATTAATAATATTACACCTACAACTTTTTTACGACATCATAATAGGTATCAACATGTGATTAAAAGGTACTAACATTTTTTAGGGACTAGGATCCAAATGAAATAGTGAGAAGCCCGTTAGTTATTTAAGGGGGGCAAAATTGTTCAAAAAAAGTAAAATGACAATTTTGTCTCTCTTATTTTAACTAACCGGTTTCACTCCATTTCAAATTAAATGGAGATGATCATTTTCCATTTTTTAGTGGATGACTTGTTAAGAGTTTTTAGTGGCTGACGTGGCTCAAATCACATTTTGACACATGTCAACAAGCTGTAAAACATTTGTAGGTAGGGTCAGCCCACCCCCCCCCCCCCCCCCCCACCCCCAGCCATAAACTAGCTAGTTCTCCCAATAATTTAAAAAATTACTTAAAAATAAAATATTTTTTAAGATGTAAACCCTTAAAAATTAATTTTCTCTCCCGCCCCTTTTTTTTTTTTAACGTTTTGCTCTGCTACACTAAAATTTCTAATTTTGCCTTTCGTTGTAGGTCTAGTATTTCTCAAAAACCGATATAGATGCAAAGGAACATCCCCATACAAATACAAACCAAACACACCCATTTGGATGAAGACTAGAAGAAGGCCTCCAGATCAGGATTTTGCTTTGGTTTATTATGATTATATATATATTGGAGGGAAAATTGTAGGGCTTTTCTTTGCTTTGTGTATGTCCTCCCAAAAATTTATGGAAACCAGGATTAGATCGAGCCATCCACAAATCTAAACTCCAGCTTTCGATAGCTGGTTGGAGCCGCTTGATCGGCCCAGATATCATTGTTTAGGTGGGAAGGACTGGCTTGTCATTTTTTTTGTTTTCTTTTGGTGTCAGAATTTTGACTGGACCTCATTAGTCTGAACCCAAATGTAAATTTTGATCCAGGCTAATTTTGCTTGGGTCAGCCCAGTTTTGGGTAGTAAGAACCAACGTTAAGGCCCTAGGCAGGGATGGAGATTTTCTGCCATTCCCCTGTTAAATAAAGATGGGCCTATGCGGTAAGAAAAATACAGAAAATATAATTGGCTAACGGACAAATCATGGATCCTTATTTGCCCAAAAACATTTTCCTTTTTCCATTTTTTTCAAGCGATCCAGGGAGCGTGTTGTACTGGTGTTCACAGCTTGATGCTTGAAGCCTTGAAGAGAAGGAAAAGAATAAATAAACAAATCTAGTGGAAGAGAGAAGAAAAGAATCACAAAGGGCTGCGGCTTGAAGCCTTGAACAAGGGACCAAATGATCAAAAAGACGCGAAAAAAAAGGCATCACAGCGGTGATTTCCGATACAGGAATAAAGAGAGGGGGAGGAAGAAGAAAAGAGTCCGCAAAGTGACAAAGGGTTTAGACGCGAAAAATATGATTAAAGGTTTTTTATTACTATTATTGTGGTTATATTTTAGTCAGCTAATTTTGCTAAGTCAAATACATTAGCTAAGTCAGATCAATAGAGGGAGGATCATATCAACTTTTCTAGTCACTTAAGCTGCATATACAAAGTACATAACGAACTTTTTGTTGGTTATTATGTGAACTAAATTATCATTTGAGAACCAATATGTTATGAATGAATAAAGTAAAAACATACATTCATTGTATTTTACAATTTAGATTTTATTTTGTAGCATCTAACAATATTTATAGTGTCACGTTATTTAAAATTTAGGGAAAATTTATAAAAATCTCTCTGAACTTTCACGCGTTTTAAAATGACCCCTACAAAGTTTAAAAACTCTCAATTTAATGTATCCATCTTTCAATTTATTTTTTTTCGATTTCACCCCTGGTTAGAATTTTTCGTTAAATCCTGTCAAAATTCTCAAAATACCAATGTTATTTTTAAAAAAAATATAAATAAAAAAAATTTCAAAGATTCAGGCATGAGTATTTTTGCAAATTTCGTTAAATTCTAACCAACGCCTATTCCTTGCAACTTTTCTTTTTCCTTTTTTCCTAAAAAAAATGGATATTTTAAAAATTTTGGTACCCCTCTGTTAGGATTTAATGGAAAATCCTAACGAATTGAGGAAATTGAAAAAAATTAAAAGTTCAATAGCCTAAATTTAGAGTTTTTAAACTTTGGAGGGTCATTTCAAAACATGTATAAGTTCATGGGAGTTTTCTGAAATTTCTCCTAAAATTTATAAATAACATGATGTATATACTACATGACAACATAACATTTTTAAATCTGTAAAATCTAATCTAAACCATGAAATCCAAAGCATCAAAGCAACCCAAACCCAACATATGCAGGGTGGTATAGCAAGTTACCAACCCCACCAATAGGATTGAGAATGAGAGATTTTTTCTATTTGAAAATGCATGCATGAGAGATTATCTGTAGCTATTCTACCTGGGCGTGACCAAAGTAGCATTTATCTGTTGAGAGCCGCACAGGAGGGGCCTAGACAATAGAAACCGCAATCATTCCTTCAAGTTCGACTAAGTCATAGTTTGACCAAACCTCATCAGAGCATCAGTAAGACTCAAGACGGCTAATAGTAATAGGATTGAGAATTCTCATTTCGAGAGTTGAACTTTTACTCTAGTACATGCCCAACTACTTTGAAGATTTCTTTGATGCCATTGAAATTGGATCTCCAAACGGGGAGGGTCCCCCTCTCAAGTGGTGGACTCGGGTGTGTTTCCCTCTACATCCACTAGATTTTTTCTTTTCTTCGTTTTTTTTTTTAAAAAATAAATAAATATGACATATAAGCCTTAACGTAGTAATCTTTGTACAGCCTAGGGTTGTAAATGCATGCAGATATTAATTGCAACAGTCTACTATCCGCATATGTGGATTAATCGCATTCGCATTCCCTTTATATATATATAAATAAATTACCAAAATGACCGCCGTTTTGGATTGGTGACGGTTGGATTTACATTTGAATAACCGTACTTTGTAATTTGTAATTTGTATGTTTGTATTTTTTTGGATAAACCCATCATGGAGTGTTTGTATTTTCTTTGCTATTCTTAAGTTGGAATGTGAAATAGATGTGGATTTCATCTAAAATCCTAGAGCTTAAAAAAACAATAAATAGGCTCAAAACACTAAAAACAGATACAAACTATTTTCAAAATCATATAAAATATGTTATAATAGAAACTCAAAGAAGGCCCAAAAGGCTTATTATCTCATATACGGATAACGGATAATAACATCATTTAATAATCGCAATAACCGCTTGGATGCGAATTCCTAAAAGTAATAACTGCATTATGTATATGCGGATATTGTCAATAACCACAGCCGCATTTACAACCTTCCCACTAATGAAATTTTTGAATCCTCTGATCTTCTCTAATAGGAAATGTCTTCTCTAATAGGAAATGTGTTCGATTCGAGTTCTTTGTATGGAAATTATTCAAAGTTCGATGTATTCTTGTCATTTGAGTTTCAACCTCTTATTGACAAAAAAAAAAAAAATGAAAAACATTCAAGTGAACTTGGCGTTATGGGTTTGGGACTCCAATCTAAACCTATATAAGATTTAATCATTGCTATTGGATCACATGTAAAAGTAGTCATTTGGTTAAAATTTGGACACAGAAGTTGATGAACATGTCGGCAAACGGACAAATCATAAACCCCTTTTTCTTTTTTTCTAATTGAATTGGGAGAAGAGGGGACAAATCATAGACCCCTTTTTCTTTTTTGTCTTTTTTCCTAATTGAATTGGGAGAAGAGGGGACAAATCATAGACCCTTATTTGGCCAAAAGCATTTTCATTTCCCATTTTTTTCAAGCGATCCAATGACCGGGCTGTAGTGGTGTTTGCTGCTTGAAGATTGAAATTAGGTAGCTGGCGTGAGTAAATATGGAATATAGCAGCCTGTCACAAAAGAATCACCGATCACGTGGGAGAAATACTTTGGGAAGGAATTATTTGAATCACGTTGGAGATCTTTGTGGACTTTCGTGAGGGTCACGTTGGAGAGTTGGAAGACTTGTATCACTAGTGATGACGTGATGCAGATCCTCAATATTCTGCTTTGCAAAGAATCCACAATGGCTTCTGCATTGGTGCTTGAAACCTTGAAGAGAAGAAAAGAATAAATAGAGAGACCACAAAGGGTTTTGGCTTGATGCTTGAAGCCTTGAAGAGAGGAAAAGAGTTAATAAACAGAGGAAGAGAAAAGGGGGAGGGGGAGGGGGAAGAAGAAAATAATCAAGGGATGCAACTTGGTGCTTGAAGAGAGAAAAAGAATAAACGTTTGGTATGCGAAATGACTATTTTATTAAAAAAAATGATTAACTTTTATTAAAAATAGAAGAATGTGAGATGGATTAACCTTATAAATTTAGAATAGTTATTCTCATAGTCATGAGGGAATGACTATTTCAAATATTAAAGTATATATATACTTTAACATATAACGTAAGTTCAAAACAAAAAGGCACCTTAAATTCTCTCATAATAGTAGGCAGTAGCTTCTCTAAATCCTATTCTTTTTTTTAAATGTAAGAAAAACTCCTAAAAAATTACTTGAAATAGACTACCTTAGAAAAACCAATGGAAACAAAAGTGCTACCCTAGATTAAGGCCATGTTTGGCAATTGCATTTGGAAATAGAGTTTTTTAGCAAAAACTTCATTCCTTAAGCTTTTTCCAAAAGTACATTTTGACAATTTTTAGAGTAAAAAAGTTACAGAAGTATTTTTGAAATTTTTTACCAAACATGTCAGCTTTTTATTTGGCACAACTTTTTGTCAGCTTTTTATTTAGCACAACTTTTTAAGTACTAAAACTATTTTTTAAGTTTTCTAACACAATCTCAAACATGTTTTAAGGATATCACTTTTGATTTTCTTAACATTATTTTAACATAAAAATGTTTTATGTTTCCTCTTTATTTCTTCTAACATTTATTTGAAATAATATTTAAATGTTTATCTCTCCTCTTTCTTTTCCTAGAATTTAATTTTAAGAATATTTAAAAAGTATAGAAAAAATGATAAGGGAAG
>FXXK01000030.1:668881-715259 GCA_900184695.1 Betula pendula | reverse complement strand
ACAAAAAATTAAATCTGACACAAAAGCTTTAACGTAATAATCAATACATGCGACTTCTTGCTATTGGTTGACATGTAAAGGTAGAGTTTTGGTTAAAAATTTGGATACATAAGTTGATGAACAGGTCTAATTGGCAAACAGACAAATCATAGATCCTTAATTGCCTAAAACATTTTCCTTTTCCATTTTTTTTTCAAGCGATTCCATGACTGTGTTGTATTGGTGTCGCTGCTGGATGATTGAAGCGTTGAAGAGAGGAAAAGAATATTTAAAAGAGGGGGAAAGAGAGAATAAAAGAATTGGTGCTTTAAGCCTCGAAGAGAAGAAAAGAATAAATAAACAGAGGGAAAGAGAGAAGAAAAGAATCCACAATGGCTTCCGGCTTGGTGTTTGAAGCCTTGAAGAGAAGAAAAGAATAAATTAAGAGAGAGGGAAAAGGAAAGAAAAAATCCATAAAGGGTTTTGGCTTGGTGCTTGAAGCCTTGAAGAGAGGAGAAGAATCAATAAACAGGGGAACAGGAAAGGGGGAAGAAGAAAAGAATCTAGGGTTTGGTTCTTGAAGCCTTGAAGAGAGGAAAAGAATGAGAGGACAAAGAAGAAAAGAATCCACAAAGTGACAAAGGGTTGCGAGGTACTAATAGAGAACAAGTCTGAAACAGAGAAACAAACACAATCCATAACAAAAAATAGCCTCTCAGAGCGCAGAGAAAGAAATTTATACACACAGAGAGACTCTGAAATAATTTACAGCCTCTGGGTTGTGTGCGTGTCAAAGATGAATGTTGGAGAATCCATGGAGGGGAGAAATTGTTCCAGGGGCAAGCATCAATTGATCTTTATAGAAGATCTGAAAGTTGATGGAGAGAAGGAAGCTGTTTGCGGGGTATGCGAGGAACTACCATCGGGTCCCGGGTACAAATGCTCCGACTGCAACTTCCTCTGCCATAAATCATGCTTCGAGCTACCCGAAGAAATGCAACATCCCTTGCACCCAAACCACATTCTTATGATGCATTACCCACGGGGTTCAAATTACTGTTCTGCTTGCGGTAAACGTTGCGAAAAGTGCTTCTTTTACAAGTGCCACAATGATCATTGCATTTTCGTCCTTGACACTAAATGTGCTTCTCGCTGGCAAGTAAATAAGGATGATTCTCACCAGCACACGTACGATCCCCTCTTCAAACAGGTCCAGTTCACTTGCGAAGCCTGTGGCGAGGAAGGCAAGAACGTCGGATGCCTATATTGTACCATATGTCAACTCTTGATTCACAGCGAATGTGCTTCCTTTTCACGCACCATCAAAATTGTAGATCATGAGCACCTCCTCACGCTCACCTATTCTGTTCATCAAGTCAAGGAGCATGCCAACATATTATGTAAACTCTGCTCTAAAGAGGTCAATACAAAGTATGCAACTTACTATTGTCAGAAATGTAGTTACGCTGCCCACTTGAGATGCACAAGATGGCGTGACTTTAGGGAGGACACGAATGCAATCGTTGAGTCGGCGCCCATTGGATTAGGATACATTGGCCATGTAACTGGCTTAATCAAGGATATCAATCGAGCAAAGAACGAAAAAGATCGGCCTCAAGAGATCAATCATTTTAGTGATCAACATGTCTTAATTCTCAACTATGAGGAGGTCAAGGATGATAAAATTTGTGATGGGTGTATGCAATTGATCTCGCCTCCGTTCTACAGTTGTGCCCAATGCAAATTCTTTCTTCATAATATATGTGCTGACCTGCCCACAAACGCTAGCCACCCGTATTCCTCATTTCCTCTTACCCTCTTGTCACAAGTACCTTTCTCTGATGGCGTGTTCAAATGTTATTTTTGTAATCAATATCGCCATGGATTCTTCTACTATATTGAAATTGATGACAGTGACGACTTTATCTTAGACATTCAATGTTTTGCAATGCAGGAAACCTTTGAGCATGAGGGCCACCAACATCCCCTTTTCTTTGATCCAACTTCATATCTAAATTGCAAATTTTGTGCGAAAACTAGTCAGTTGGTATGCTCTCTTTGCAATTTCTCCTTGTGTCATAGATGTGCAACTCTTCCACTCGTAGCCAGCCATAAATATGATGAACATCCCCTCAAACTCACCTACATTGTTGAAGACAATTCCGATGAATATTATTGTCTGATTTGTGAAGAAAAAAGAAATTCAAACCATTTGTTCTATTACTGTGCAGAATGCAACTTTCCTGCCCATCCTCAATGTGCTCTTGGAAAGTATCCATACATTAAGTTTGGAAAAACTTATAAAGATGAACATCATCAACACCCTTTCACTTTTGTCCGAAAGAAAGAGTACTCCCCTCCATGCGATGTTTGTGGCAACAGTTTCGACGACGTGGCCCTAGAATGTACTCCATGTAACTTGACCGTTCACCCGAGGTTTGGTGATCCCGAAGAAGATTGTTTGCAAGGACTAGAAGATATGGAGGAAAGTGATATGTAGCAAGCCATACGAGGGGATCGATGAGGCTGTATAGGATTGTTATCCGAATAAGAGGATTACCCTCATCAATATCTTGTTATCTTTAGTAGTTATTTTTATTAATAATTGTTAAGTGTCTGTCATTGGTTGATGAATAAAATTTATCAAAAGTTAATTATCTCAACTCTAGTGTATTGTTGGAAGGTTCAGGGTATCTCCAACTACAAGCAAACACAGGAAAACTTAAGAAGCAAGTTCCTCAACATAAAGTAACCTCCTCAATGATTATTGGAGAAAGTTAGACAGATCTCTTGTCATAGTTAACTCAACTGTATTAGTATTATTTATTTCAACATATCTTGATTAGGATGTTTTTCCAGAATTTCAGCTTTTAAAGACACCCATAAACATCAAAATATTGAGTTTGTTTCTATATGCTCTTCTTAAAAAATCCGAAGGCCCAGAAGTAAAAGCAAAGCTCTAGTGTGTGAGTGACAAAAACAGAGCCAGAGCTGTGGTCCATTGCCTTAAAATGCGTTGATTGGTCACGTAAGGATTTTATATTTATAACACATTATATATAAATTTTTGTCGTAAAATGAATTATTTATATTTTATTTTATGATTTTGTCTACAAATTAATATAGACAATTACATTCTTGACTCGTATTTTGAGTTTTGCTTGTTTTATTTGTTAAATAAACTAAAATGAACAATTTTTTTGTCCGAGCGAACCCGAATTATTTATGAATAATTTGATTTGCTTATAGTCATAATTAATAGATATTGGAAGACGACTCTACAATAATCATTATTCATCCAAAAAACCAATTATCATCTTTCTTTTGGTAATGTTTTAGACAGCTTAAAACAAAATGCATTTGCTAAGGCAAGTAACATCTCTTGCTTCCATGTGGATCAATAGAGGGTGGCTCAAATTAAGCTTTTCTAATTATTTAAGCTGCATATACAAAGCACGTGACTAATTGTTTTTTTTTTTTTTTTTTTTTTTTCTATTCAAATATGGGAAAAAGGTTACATGGGATCGAACAACCACAAAGGGTGGGCACCCCAACAACAAAGCCCAAATAGAAACGGCTAAATACAAACACAAACAAACAGTAGGCAATGGTTTCATTACTGATCTCAAAGAGACCTATAACAAGCCAAGCCTCTCTAGGGGCCGCACAAGGCGGTTTTAAATGGCAAAGGGGCACCGTGAGGAGCCCCAATGGATGACAGCAGCCACCATGAAGGTGGAAGCTGAGGGGAAGGAACAGCCGAAATCCAATCAAGATCTGATGCCGAAAAAAACACACCGGTTGTAAAGTCTCCACAATAATTACAAACCAAATAAATGCAATGAGACAGTAACCCTCAAAAAACAAGAGCAGAAAAATACAACAAAAAAACACCATAAAACAGCAGCAAAGGCGGAGGCAGGCGGAGGAGCAGAGGAGCGCAGTCACTACGCGCCGCTGAGTGGAGACCACGCGCCGCTAATTGTTTGTTATTACGTGCGACAATATTCTTATTTGAAACCTATTTTATGAATGAAAGAATGAATAATAATAATAGTTAATTACTTTTTGAAGTACCTCTTGTAAAACTCTTTAGTTAATGGACAACTCGATTTTTGGTAGATGCTACCTGTATTGACCCTAAATTTCAAGATGGTACTTTTGTCCAATGTTTTAACGAAGCGACACGTAAACATCTCTCACAATGCGACATTTGTTTCAAACCTCATATCATATTTTTTAAAAATTCAAAAATAAAAAAATAATTGAGTTGCTTAAGCCACAACCTTTAGCAAAATAAGGGTGGCCGACCACCTTCAGTTAGCCCAAAGAAAGTGGTCAACTACCTTTCAAATGGTTAAAGAATAGCTCAGCCACCCCCAAATGGGCTTTGAGATGATTTTCAACCACCCCCAAGCTAGTCATAGGGCCGTAATCACCCATGACCAAATGAGAGTGGTTTCAATCACCCCTAAATGATTTTGGGGGTGGTCGAAAAAACTCTTAGGCTGACCATAGGAGTGGTTTCAACCATTCCTAGCCATTTGAAGGTGTCTCAAGCCACCCTAGCTTTTTTTTTTTTTAATTGGTTAGTTATAGTTTTATTTTTCAAAAAATATTAATGAGGCATATGGATCACACGACAGTTGCTAATTCATTTGATGTGGCACGACGTTAAAATATTAGACGAAAGTACCATATGAGTCTTTCAATTTACTCCAAGTATCATTACGACACTTTTGAAAACCGACATCTATTTGATAAAGAGGCAAACCACAATTACTAAGGAAGCATTTAACCCTAATAGTAATAATTAAGGATAGTTGCATTTCTAGGCAAGTTAGAATAGATTAAAAGAAAAACATATTAGTAATACTATACTTACAACTCTTTTACGACATCCTAATATCAATATGTGTCAACATGTGATTAAAGAGTATTAACATTTTTTAATGGCTGATGTGGCTCTAATCACATTTTGACACGTGTTAACAAATGGTAAAACAATGGTTCAAGCCATAAGCTAGGTCTCCCAAAAATTCTAAAAAATTATTTAAAAATAAAATTTTTTTTAAGAGGTAGACCCTTAATTCCCCCCCGCCCCCTTTTTTGATCTAGTATTTCTCAAAACCGATAGAGATGCACAGGAACATCCCCCAGACAAATACAAACTAAACACACCCAAAGGCCTCCAGATCAGGATGTTGTTTTGGTTTATTATGATTATATATTGTACGGTTTTTCTTTGCTTTGTGTATGCCCTCCCAACAATTTATGGGAAACCAGGATTAGATCGGGGCCATCGGGGCATCTACAAATCTAAACTCTAGCTTTCGATAGCTGGTTGGAGCCGCTTGATCGACCCAGATCGTGTTTAGGTGGGAAGGACTGGCTTGTAATTTTTTTTTTTCTTTTTTTGGGTGTCAGAATTTTGACTGGACCTCGTTAGTCTGAACCCAAATGTAAATTTTGATCCAGGCTAATTTTGCTTGGGTCAGCCCAGTTTTGGGTAGTAAGAGGCCCTAGGCAGGGATGAAGATTTTCTGCCATTCCCCTGTTAAAAGAAGATGGGGAAAGAAAATTACAAAAAATATATGGGAGAGGACTCATTGTCTAAGTAGAGAGCTAGGGGCGGATCCAGAATTTGTAGAGTAGGGAGCATACTTATATAAATAAGTAAGCATATAAATATATATAGTTTCTCTCTCTATATGGATGTTTGTTCGTGTTTATGTAAAATAAATATAGAGAAGTCTTTAATTTAATTTTATAACAAATTATAAGTTATTACTGTATACAAAATATACATGTTTTAAAATAAACTAAGCATAATTTATAGGACCCAATAAAAATGGTACTTTTGAGCATGAACTCTTTCTCCTAAAGAGATCTCTTGAAGCTCTCAAAAAAATAAAGTCAAGTCAAAACAATGTTGTAATCATAAATGATAAATTCATTTAATTTGTGATGCCAAAACAAATATTGTGAACCCAAATGACCACAAAATAATCACTCAAAAAATTAAAACAAACAACAAAAACCACATTTAGAAACCTATTAGATAAGTTATATATATTTGATAGAATTATAGTCATTATTATTTTTTGGAGTTTCGTTAGAAGGGAACGGTGGAAACGAATTGAATGAGTATTTTCGGTTTTCATGATGAAAGAGGGGTCAAAATTAAAAAAAATTAAAAAATGAGGGGACAAAATAATATTTTTGAAGGACAAATTTATAAAATTATATATTTTAAGACTAATTTTAAAATTTTTGAGGGAAACTTCGTCCCCCCCACCCCCACCAATACTAGTGGGTACGCCCTGTAGAGAACCCTTTTGAGGGCTTGGACAATGGGCTTCCTGCTCGAACAAAGAATTCCTATTCGAAACGAAATTAGATTCTCTCTAGTTAAGAGAAGCTGGTTCCTTAATAATTAATGATAAAATTGTCCAAAAAAAAAAGGGAAATAACAGTTTTGTCCCTATTTTTTAAGGAACCGACTCCTTTCCAATTCAAATGAAAAGGAGATAATCAAATTTCATCCAAGACACCTCATGTCTGCCTGCCCAATAACAAACGGCATGAAAAATGGGATGAGATCTCCAATTGTAGAAATTTGAGTCTAGACTTTACTCAACCACCCAAAAGCTTATTTTTATTTGAAAACAAAATAAGTTTTTCCATCAACCTATCTATCACTTTTAAAAAAAAAAAAAAAAAAAAAAAATGTTTTAAACTTTTAGATTTTTATTTAAGGTTATATTTGTAATTTAAAATACCTTGTCACATGACATGTATAGTTAGTATATCATGTGCTAAATAAGTATCACGTGACATTAATCAATTTGTTTAACATGTCATACTCTTAATCAATTTAAGGGTAAGTTAATAAAGGAACTTAT
Organism: Betula pendula; assembly: GCA_900184695.1. NCBI lineage: Eukaryota > Viridiplantae > Streptophyta > Magnoliopsida > Fagales > Betulaceae > Betula > Betula pendula. Next base: position 708,375 of record FXXK01000030.1, on the reverse strand, counting down.
TTGAAACTATAAGAAAAACCTAAAGGCCTAGAGCAGTGCTAGGAAAAGGATCCTCTCCATTTCTTTTGAAATGGAGAGGATCCTAATTTGTAGTGCTAATACCCTCACTTTTGTGAGGGCATTCAACTTAATTGTTTTTTTTTTTTTAAGCAGCATATCCTCACTTTTTTTCTTTTTCTTTTTTTTTTTTTTTTTTTTTTTTTAATAACAATTGAAAGCTGGGAAGAGGAGCATACCCTCACATTTTGTGAGGGTATGCGGACCTAAACGTCCGCTGAAAGATCTACTCAAAGGCCTAAAATAACGAAATATAAATCCTAAAAACTAAGTTGAAATCGTACGAATTCCTATTATTTAGTAATGAATTTCATTTGAAGTGAAATTGTAAAATTAATGGAAGACATATAATAGGGATTATTGTAGATTTATTTTTTATATTTTGCAAAATTATTAGGCAATGTGGAATTGTCCACTCAGATACTGGCTTACGCAATGCATCTTAGAGCCACAAGCCAGAAGATTCCTATGGGGCCCCTGGGAATCCCAACAACATATACAACGGTTGTTTCTACAACTTCCAAACTGACAACATTTTTGACCCGGAAATGGATCCTCTGTGCCGCAACCTGGATCTCAAACCAACCCATTGCTCACCAATCTCAACCAAATTCTTGAAACCCACTTCACTACCCTGCCATTCTCATCGGCTTTCGTGCTTAAATCGCCGGAGAACCAAAAACCGGGGCGTGTTAATGGTGCCATGTGCTTGGCACAAACCAGAGCCCGAGACGCAACGTCTCAGTAGCCAAGAACTGATGATGTCATTGGGAAAAGGGCTTTTTGGGTTCGCCGCCGCAGCCGCTGCTTTAGCTTCGGTCTGCTGCGATTCCCCTGCTCTCGCCGAGTCTCTCACCGTCGCTTTTCCTGTTTCACGAGCTCGAGAGGTTCGTTTTGTTACTATTTTCTTCAATCGTAAGCTTTTACTTGGATTTGAACAGTAGTGTGTAAGTAGCGACTTGCCGAGTAAGTAAGGCTTCTTTGCAGGTGAATACAGTTCAAAGAACGCTTGTGGAGGCTTGGGGTTTGATTCGAGAAACATTCGTAGACCCAACATATAATCATCAAGGTATCTTGGGTATTCTATTCTCAATTAGTCCTATTGATTTTCGTCTCCTTTTTTTTGTATAATTTTTTTTTCTATTTTAATTGTGTTTTTGTTGCCTTTGGTGTTGAAGCAAGTGGATGTTAGAATATAAATTTATCGGTTAAATTTATCGCTTCTTATCCCGCTTAAGTTTTTAGGACAAGTGTTAATTAATATGGTATCAGGGTGCTGAATTCAAACCATGTTTTCATCATTCACCTTCCATTTTAATTAAATATTTTAAATGTTGGACTTCATGTACTAAGGAGGAGTTTGAACTCACACGGAGAGTGTTAGAATATAAGTTAAATGAATAAATTTATCTTTTTATATCAGCTTAAGCTTTTGAGATAAATGATGATTTAACGGTAGATGGGGGCAAAGAGCTGATTTTTTATAACTATTTCGTTTTTTAGATTGGGATTCAAAGTTGCAGCAGACCATGGTGGAAATGTTTCCCCTGAGATCAGCCGATGCGGCATATACGAAAATAAGTGGAATGCTTTCTACTCTTGGAGATCCATTTACTCGGATTGTCAGTCCAAAGGTCTTATTCTTTTTGTGCTTATATCACTATGCTTTCCTTTTTGTTAGTTGTAGCTCTTAGACCTTAATTTACCATTCAGATACACCAGCATCTTTTAGTTTGAAAAATCTGTGTCAAAGATAAGCTTATTGGGAATTATTTAAGATGGATTTTACTGGCAGGAATATCAAAGTTTCAGAATTGGAAGCGATGGAAATTTGCAAGGAGTCGGCGTTTTCATAACTGCTGAACCAAAAACGGGCCATTTGGTTAGTGACATACAAAAGAATCTTTCTTTCTTTCTTTTTTTCCTGGAGAGATCATGTTCATACCAAGTGACCTTTTCTGAAAAAAAAAAAAAAATGATTTAATTGGTGTTCTAAGGATATGAAAAAATTTCTGCTTTAAAAATTTCTCTTTTTGTGTCCATTTTATATCAATTCATAAGTAAACTAATGATAAAAATGTGTTGTTTAACTTGTTTTACAGTCCCAGTCAGAAATTTCTTGGTGGTTTCATAGAAGTTACTCAAAATTATCTAAAAATGTTATTTGTTAGAATATGGATTTATCCATAAAATAAAGTTAGGAGGGAAAAAAAGAAAAAGAAAAATAAAAGACATGTTGGGTGTGACTCTAGATGTTTTGCTGATACCACTACCCGTCATATGTTTCACACACCAAAAATCATTTCATTCTTGTTGACATTGCAGGTTGTTTTGTCTTGTGTGGAAGGTAGCCCAGCTGCTCGTGCTGGCATACATGAAGGAGATGAGTTGATTGAGATTAATGGTATTTTACCTTCCAAGATTTCCTTTTCAATGCTGAATATGTAGTCTTTAATTATCCATGTATTGCACTTACTTCCAAGTCTTATCCTTTAAGCTTGCTCAAGGGAAAACCTCATTTTAAGTTAATAATATTGGCATTCCATTAGTCTTTAGATGCCTGAATTTGTTGTTTAAATCACTTAGATTTCTTTTTTATTTCTGACAATAGAATGGTCATTGCTGCTTATTGGCGAACAATCAGACTTGAGCTTCTGAAATTGTTGGAGGATTGAAAATCTTAGATATCAAATTCCAAATGTTGATAGCATCAGAGTTCTTGTAGTTTGATGTGAATTAGCATTGGATGGTTTAGGCAGTTCATCTATCACTTGGTCATATTTTCTAAATTTAATCTTTTTGAGGTGAAATCGATCATATAACTGGTTCCAGGCATTAGATTAGCCCAAAATTGATTCAATTGAAAATATCCCCATCTGGTAAAATCCGGGACCCAAGTGAGTGTATATTTTGTATTCTATATGTGAAAGAGAAATGCTACACAAACTAATATTTTGTATTCTATATTAGTTATATATATTTCCCTTTGCAGGCCGCTCTATGTCATAGGCTGCTATACCTTTGCTTGGCAAAAGTACATTAAAATTAAAAGTACTTCACAGGTTTGTAGGTTAGTTTTAGTTAGTTAAGAATAGAGTGAGTAAAATTTCGAGACACATTACTGTCAGTGTTGGTAGCTGGAATTAGCAACTTACGTCAACTCAAGGTTTAATACTTTAATGGTTAATTCTAAGTACTAGCTTTGGCACCTCTGCAGGTATTATATATTTTTCTCTCTCTCTTTTTTTTTTTTTCCGGCTCAAAGTTTGTCATAATGAGTGCTGTTGTAATCTCTTTCTTTCTTTTTTTTTCTTTTTTTTTTTTCAGTATATTTTTCTTTCGATTTTCTATGGTGAACAATTTATTTTCTGGAGAGGTAGGATGGTTGTTACAGGGCAATAATTTTCCAGTCTAATATTGTTCAATTTGTGTCACCTTAGTTTTTAACTGAGTCTTTGGGACTTCAGGGGAGAGGGTTGATGGCATTGATGGCGAAGCAGCTGCACAGAAGCTTAGAGGCCGTGCTGGAACAGCTGTTACAATGAAAGTCCAGAGTGTAATAATCATCGTCTTTCTCTTTTTAACATAAGTTGGCAATTTTATTTTATTATGATGCATATTGAGCATGACCCTTTCAAAGTGCTCAGAGAAGTCTTCAGCATTTATTTTGCTTACGTTATTTGCATAATACTGAATTCACATACCCCAAGATTCAACTTTATAGTGTTTCTCTAGAATAATAAGACCAAGCCCTTTAATTGAAGTGCTGCACAAAAAATTTTCTCTCGATTCTTGATTCCAGAACACTGTAAGCAAATTGCTTCAAAAATTTCCATTCGTAGTACATTACAGATTCTCAACTCCCAGTATACCATGATATGGAGCTCGGACAAATTTGCCTCTTATATACATGCCACACAAGACTTGATGCAACACAGCATCCTAGTGCAGCACACAATTTTTTCCCTCTATTTTTCACTCCAACTTCAAAGTTTCATGCCTGTTAGTGGGTGCCTTTAAGCTGAATATTTTGCAAGGGATGATTTACCTCAAGTGGTGGAAGAATGAAGACTGGAATTATATTTGATTGAATCATTTATCAGTACTTGTAGATAAGCATGTGATTAAGCATGTAATACTAAAACGTCAGATACTGAATATCTTGCAATGGTTTCAAAAGAGGAAAGTTGATCTTTTATTAAATTGGAAACACTGAAAGAAAAGAACATCCATAATGATTCATTTGGGTAGTGCTTGTGGACTAATACAAATATTTTCTTTTTTTGAGTGATACGAATATTTCCTAAGTATAGAATTATTGTTGTCAATTCTGGTCTTCTGATTTTCGTAACAATATCAAATCCCTCAACTAATTTAGTGTTTTGTTTTCCAGAGTGAAGCTTCAGGAAGTGATTCTAGTATCAGAGAGGTAATGAAACAATCACTGTGTGGTATTGTGTTGGTGTTCACTCATTATGAAATGCGATTGGTTTCTTTCTGACAGTATAGAAAGCAAGCGTCAAATTATAGTTTGATGCAAAAGCATGCATCTGCCCTGGCTTGTTGTTACATTCTACCTTCATAATTATATTCTTTGGTGAACTGATATAGAAACTTGCCTCATCTGCTTGAAGGTCAAAGTACCTCGGGAGTACATTAAGCTTTCTCCCTTATCAAGTGCCATCATCCCTCATAGAACCGCAGATGGCCGTCTTACAAAACTTGGTTACGTTAGGCTGTCAACATTCTCTCAGGTTGTTATATATAACTTCTGTCATCTCTAGGGCATTCAAAAATGCCACTTCTTTTCTATGATTTGACATATTATCAAATTGATCCTCTGTGAACTGGAATTCATAAGCATGAAATATGTTTTTCATATGTATAATTATTACAAGCCTCCCTGTTTCATGACAGACTGCTGCTACTGATATGGAACAAGCAATTCATGAAATGGAAAGTCAGGATGTACAGTCATATATACTTGATCTGCGGAATAATCCAGTACTTTTCTTTACTTATTTTGTAAATGGAAAATCTTACAAGTTTCATTTTCTGACCTCGAATTTTTTGTTCCATAATGTTTTACTTTCTTCTTTTAATTCATTTTATAGGGGGGCCTGGTAAAAGCAGGACTTGATGTTGCCCAAATATGGCTAGATGGGGATGAGACTCTTGTGAACACAATTGATCGGGATGGAAATATGTCATCCATAAACATGATTAATGGGCATGCCATAACTCATGATCCACTTGTTGTGCTTGTAAGTATCTAAAATAGATCAGAACTGGGTTGAAATCGGGTAATTTCAAACCAATTGAATTTGGCCAACCAACATGAATTGATGTAAACCCAATTGATTGCATGCTTTAGGTGTGAGCTCTCAATATGTTTTAACTGTCTTTTTGAATCTTATGTTTTCATTAATATCCTATCATTTTTAGCTGATTCATTTTATTGTTTCGTTCTGAAAAATATATGGATTGTTCTACTGATCCTTCCACAATTGAATTGTTATCCTATGCCCATTGGCTCTGAGTATTACTCTGAAAACATGAAGCTCCTGATGCAATATTTGTTTTTTATACATCACCAAGCCCTAAATAGTTATGATGGCCAAATTTATCACCGCTTGAAACAGGTCAATGAGGGAAGTGCAAGCGCAAGTGAGATTTTGGCAGGAGCACTACACGACAATGGCAGGGCTATTCTTGTTGGTAACAAAACCTTTGGGAAAGGAAAAATTCAGGTATTTTTGGTTCTCATAAAGCAACACAGTTTCTTTAGCCTATAATAGCATATCCCAAAGATCTAATTCATTGAAGCAATGTATCCTTATCTCAAATTGATATAATTCCCAATTCAAAAAGGCAAACACTTGTGGGTCTTTGCTCTTTCTAACAAGTCATTCATGTTGATGTTGTTTAACCTGTTTCCAACCTTGCCAACAACCTTTGTCAAGGTTAAATCATAAGTCCCTATAATTGTTTGAGCTTATTTTGCATTGATTCTGACCCAGTCTTATTATACAGAGTGTCACAGAGCTCCATGACGGGTCAGCTCTCTTTGTAACAGTTGCGAAGTATGTATCGCCTGCACTTCATGACATAGATCAGGTTGGTATAATACCTGACGTGCAGTGCACAGCAGACATGTTAAGTTCTCCTAAAGATTGGTTGTTAAAGGAGAAGAGCTCTGCTTCATCTCTGGAAGCGGATTCCTGCATCATGGTAGCAGAGCATGAGTTGGACATTCAACAGTCCAAAGGGACTGCCTCCTGAAAGATGGATTGCACTGCAAAAATGGATGTATAGATGTTTAGCAAGAATATTTATATGTCACAACGTTTGCTGTGCACATGTGACTCCCTTGTATATTGTAATTTAGTTATATTTCAAAGCAATAGTACAGCATTCTCAGGAAAAAAAAAAAAAAAGCAATATTACAGCATGCTTAGAGATTTCTCACATCACTCCCTTGTCTCAGATTTGTAACAAAATATACCACCGAAAACACTAGCCTGGATTTAGTTTAAACATGAAAAATAATATGACTTCTGTCAAAGCTAAATTCAAGGGCTTCCCTGAAATTACCCATTGGGCGGGTAAAAATTTCAAAAAAAAAAAAACCTGAATCTCCAGTAGGAACATCCACGAATTGACCTTCAATATTTTTTGAAGGAGAAATTAACAACCATACCGGAATTTTGTATGCGGACCCCATTCCGGGATTTTCTCCTTTATCGAGTGCCATCATCCCTCATAGAACTGCAGATGGCCGTCTGACAAAAACTGGTTACGATTGGTTGTCAGCATTCTCTCAGGTTGTTATATATGGACCAGGCTTGGGTGGGTGGTATAACAGTACCCATCCTCTAGTATTTGAAAGGCTGGAATTGAATTTCATTTTCTTGAAATCAATCCCAACCTTTCAAACACTACAGCATGAGTGCTTTTACAGCACCCAAACCAAATCCATTATATATTACTTCTATTATCTGTAGGGCATTCAAAGATTACAAGCAACCCTGTTTCATAACAAACTGCTGCTACTGACGTGGAACATGCAATTCTTGAAAGTAATCTTCATGTCTAACTCCTCCCCCGTAACCTTTTTTTCCATTCAATTAAAAAAAAAAAAAATCTTCATTTCTAACTCCATTGCCCAACTTGTCTAATGTGGTAAGCAAATTTTTATTTTTTTAGTTTTTTTATTTGTCACATTAGAAAAATTGAACAAAGTTAGACAATAGAATTGGACATAAAGCATTACTAATTCTTGAAATGAAAAGTTAGGATATATGGTATTTGGGTTGCAGGCGGTGACAGTTTGATTTTGTGTGAAATTTTCAGTGTTAATGGTGGTGGGGAAGTCATTGGTTCTGGTGATGGGGCTGGCTTTAACGTCTGGGTCATACGATTTGTGGGCTATTCCTCATATCCCCCAAATTCATATACTCAAACATGTGCATGGCAGCCAACATCTCCTCAATCTTGTAGATGATTCTCTCCTCCTAGCCCACTCTTAAAGACCTTACCTTATTTATTTTTTAAACGCTCCAATCTTTAGTCTATCATATCGTAATACAAGTTATAATACCAAGTCGTTACGTGCCTACGTAATGTGGGATGAAAAATTAACAAATGAATAGAATCTTGGTAGGATAATTTGAAAAATTCTAGGCCTTCTTATTTTAGAATAGTTCAAGCAACCCTAAACCTCTCCCATAAACAAACAATGTTATCAATAATGATAATATTATCTCTAATATTTAAATCCTAATTCTAATGTCATCAATCAAGATAACTTATTTTTTCTAAGTTATTCTAATCCTAAAATTCCTCCCATTAATTAGACCCGTAACATATAGGTTTCTCTTTAATATTTTCTTCCCTTTCCAAGAGCCATATTTTTTTGTCATATTATCAGCCTAAAATCAAAAGCTATAGAGTTAGTTTGCAATTAAGTAGACTCGGTGAATAAAGTTAGGAAAAAACCTATTCAAAACTTTCGATTTTACATACCCGGGTTTTTAAGCGATAATTCATAATTATTTTGTTAAAACTGTATTAGTTTAGAGATAATTCATAATTATTTCATCTCTGCCACCACCGCCTTAGGCCACCAACGACTCAGGGCTCTATATATATGTGTCATAAATTCTAGTGCTTCAAATCATTCCACAACTTACTTTCGCTCTACTCCGAATTCATATTTGCTAGTCCTCCTGAGAATTTGAAAATGAAGGTGGAATAGAAATCTGAGGATTGGTGTGCGACGCCGAAGCGCAGGGAATTTCAGATTCCGGCGGTTTTGTTACCCCACCGGCACCAAAGAAAAATCCGGCGAGTGGAAGAAAGCAGGTCGCACCAATTCTTCATGCTCTGTTTACCTCAGAGGAATTGTGTGCGACGCCGAAGCGCAGGGAATTCCAGAGGAATTGTGTGCGACGCCGAAGCGCAGGGAATTCCAGATTCCTGTGGTCTCCGTTACCCCACCGGCGTTAAAGAAAAATAATCCGGCGAGTGGAAGGAAGCAAGTCGCACCGACGTTCTTTACGCTCTCTTTACCTTAAGGGATTTGTGCGCAACCGAGGGTAGTTAGAATATGTTGAAATATACGTGGAATACTAAAATATGTAAATTACGGGTAGTTCGGTGTTAGACACTTACGTCTACCACTCTGAAAGACCCTTAAGTTACATTGTGCTCATTAAATGAAAAATATAATATATTTTTCGGTATATTCTAACAGAATATAAGGCAACATTTGTAATCTTTAATTTGAATCCCATGATTTTTGAGAGTATGATTTTCTGCTGTCGTTGTAATTAAGGAAAAATCTTCTCTTGTAATTTGAATTCAAATGATATTGTATCTGCTTCTAGCGTGCCGCGTCTTTGTTCATACAAGTTCGTAACAATAAGATCCTTTATCATTACACCTTTTTTTTTTTTTAATTTACTTTAACACTATGAGAAAGATAGCCATCGTTCCTCATATATAGTTTTTTCAAATTATTTCAAATTAACAAAGTAGAGCTGGTTTTTTTTTTTTTTTTTTTAGTCAATTGGCAAGGAATATACAATGGCAGTATATCCATGGTAATTAAAAAACAGAAAAGTAAGAAAAAAAAAATGTTTTATTAAAATGTAGAACATGATAAAAGAACAAAGAATCAAGTGAATACAATCAAATCTCACGCCATTCACCAAACCCATAAAATATAATAGCTCCCCATCAATATCACATTCAATTCCGTGCAGCCAAAAGCTTCATAAAAAAAAAAAAGCTTATAGCTTGAGCAGAGCTAGAAGAGAGAGCACGAGAGAGGATACCAAAATGATACCGGAGACCGGTACAGAGGCAGCCGCTCCGGTGAGCATCGTGGGCGACGGCGCCGGCGCCAGCTCGCTCTCCTGAGCCGAGACCATCGCAGCTGTCAAGCTGACCACTATCACCAATACCAGCATCAAAGCCTTCGAAATACTCACTTGTGCCATGACTGAAGATTAATGCCGAGGAAATGGAAGAGAAAGAGAAAGAGATAGATTATAGAGACCTTTGCAACTTTGGTTTTTGAAACTCTGAGAATGGATGCTGAGAGAGCGAGTGAGAGGGTGAGCATATATATGGTGAAATGTACGGCGCGTGGACCTGGCAAGGGAGCTGTGACAGCGTGGAAAGTGGATGGCAACGGCCACTAACAGCTGTTCTGTACTGTAGAGTCAAGAGTTGTGTGTAACGGGTGTCCGGATCCGGTTATCATAGTGCAGAACTTTGGTCGGTGGACGGCGGCTAATGGGTTTTCGACACGTAGTAGGCGTGTCCGGTCTGGCGAATCTATGTCGGTAGGCCCATGGGCACTAAGGCCTAAAGGAGGAAGAGTTAGGCTTAGATGGACCTCAGCCCAGTAATCTTCGAGTTAATTGAGCCTTCAAAGAGCATTACTAATGGCTTTTTGTCTATTTTGTTGAAGCAATTTAATTATAAAGTGTAAAAATTCCTCTTAATGGTCTCAACAATTTAGTTCAAAATATTTGATGAATAAGCAGTACTCATCAGGTTTGATGAGTACTCACACATCAAACCTTTAAAAAATCATATTTTCTCTCTCACCTTTTTTTTTTTCTCTTTTCTTCTTCTTTTTGTCCTTTCTCTTTTTGTTTTCTACGCACTTCTGCTTCCCCATTCTCTTTTCTTTTTTCTTCTTCTTTTTTTCCTTTCTCTTTTTATTTCCTACACACCTCTGCTATTCTCTTTTCTTTTTTCTTCTTCTTTTTTTTTCCTTTCTTTTTTTGTTTCCTACGCACCTTCTGCTAGGGGTGTTCGTCGGTTAAGTCGGTGTCGAAAATAGCATTTTCGCCTTTCGCCAAATCACAGTCGGTAAAGTCGAAAATTGTACCGACTTTACCGCATGTGGGCTTGTTTCGCTTACCGACATTACCGACTTTTGTCGGTAATGACGGTCGGAAATGTCGGTTAAATCGGGTCAAGTTCCTGGTTCGGCTGGGGTGGCCCATGCACTTTTTGGACCAATTTTTAGGTTATGGCCTTGCAGCCTATTCGTTTTTTGGGTCGAAAAATAGGATTTCTAATATAGCCATTTTCAAAAATTATGAATATTTTTAAAATATAATATGACCCAATAATATAAAAACCTGTTTCAAATTTATATTCTCATAATCAACATTTACAAACCTATTAGGTCGGTCATTTATATTCTCATAGTGACATCATAAAATACTTTAAAAAAATTTTACAAAAAAACTCTTACAAAGTGACGTAGCACAATATGATTAGNATAATATAAAAACCTGTTTCAAATTTATATTCTCATAATCAACATTTACAAACCTATTAGGTCGGTCATTTATATTCTCATAGTGACATCATAAAATACTTTAAAAAAATTTTACAAAAAAACTCTTACAAAGTGACGTAGCACAATATGATTAGATTTCTCAAAATGTGAATTTTTTTCATTTCCAATTATATTGATTATGAGAATGTGAATGTCGGTTAAAGTCGGTTAAAATCGGTAGGCGGTCGGTACAATACCATTTTCGCCTACCGACCGACAATTGTCGGAAGAAAAAAATTTCTTCCGCCTACCGACCGCCAGTGGGCGGTAGGCGGTCGAAGACGGTCGAAACTCGGTCGGTACACGGTCGGTATGCGGTACGCGGTGAACTTGTACACCCCTACCTTCTGCCTCCCCTATTTTCTTTTCTTTTTTCTTCCTTCCTCTCTCATTTCTTCTCCTCTTGCACGATGCCATTAGGATAAGACAAATTTTAAAAATATGACCGTTAAAAAAAAGATAAATTTTTAAAAATATGACCGTTAGAATAAGACAAAAATTCACAAATATGACCGTTAAAAAAAAGACAAAAAAATTTTAAAACATGAGCGTTAGAATAAAATAAATATTAAAAAATATGACCGTTTAAAAGACAAATATTCAAAAAAATATAAATGTTTGAGAAAGAATAAACAAATTTATGAAAAATAATATTTAAATGGAATAGTGATAATGGATAATTAATTTGCTGAGGCTGCTAGGGATGCTTTAAAAAAGTTGATGATTAAAATAGAGAGAATATGATTTTTGGTTAAATTGGCTAGTAAAATTAGCTGAGGCTGCTAAGAATGCTCTAATCGTTCATGAATCGTGGTAGCGTTGTTTCACGCAGGCACACTCCACTTACACTTTTTTTTCTTTTTTTTTTTCTTTTCTAACTAAAAAGGCAAGGGGAGGAAAGAACATAATAGCACCTATCTCTTGAGAACCATAGGCGCTCCTTCAAGTTCCATTGAATTATAACCTGACTCAGTCCCACCAGAGGGTCAATGGGAACCACACCAAGGAATCAATGAAACTAATGTAGTTTACACTAATTAAACATGAAAATTTCTAAAGATTTCAATTCATGCCCTAATGTGTACTTAACATTTTAGAGATTTTCTTACGCCATTAAACCCCCATCCTAGATGGTGCATTCACACTACTTTGGGGATTTCCTTGTATGAACGCAGGCACACAACATTTACACCCTTTTGAATGTGTATGGCCTGTCTCAACTAAGATTTACGGTGATTGTTTTTATAAATTATTAGTAATTTGGATAGATAATATAAGACATCTTGTTCAAATAGTTGATCGAATTGTTCAAAATTTACTTGGGTAGGTATGTCTCATATATGGTGTGTTAGCAATTTAGACAAGTAATTACTGTGCATCTTAGATTATCTCTTGTGGCAAGCAATTTTGCTAAGGAATTGATTGAAACCTCCAGCAAAATGTATGAGAAATTGAAAGAAATATTTAGCAATCTTCCTACTTGAATTTCTAGCAATTTGAGGAACAAATATGAGTAAATTCTTATAGGGCCCACTAATTTAAGCAATTTTTGGACAGCTTGTCCATTTGTTTGAGCATGTAAACTCTATATGACTATCTCATATTTGCTGTTCGAATTATTAAAAATTTTGACAATAAATTGTTGTTAATCTATATACCTCCCTACTCAATGATCTAATTATAACCTTAATGGTTTTGACATGTAATTGTCTTCTTCAATACTTTTGAAATGGTACTTCCTGTGCTTGTTTAATTGGAAATGCAAAAAGCTAAAAATTGGAGGACCACGTAAATTTTGTAGAAACTACATTTCATCTTTTGTGGAGCACTAATTCTAAATATTCAACTTTTTACTTTCATTTTATTGGACTAATGTGACAGTATTCATCGGTCTTTAAATTTTTTTTTTTTTATTTTTTAATAGAGGCTGATTCAAAGGCCAATGAAATGTGAATGGAGTATCTATCATTACTATTCATAGAATATTGCACCTCACATGAGGGGAAATGATCAACATGTGAAAATTTGGTTACACAATCAACACTTCTGCACAATCATAATGGAAAATTGGTGAATGCAGTTCATTGACAAAATTCTTGCAATTGTAGCTTGTTAAATAACATACCATTAATGAAATAAAAAATACTATACCTACAACGTGACTTCAATTACGTACCGACACGTACATATGATTTATAAGAATCGTAGATGTACTGTAATTAGTTGATTTACACTTTCAAGAAACTCTTTTGCATTCAGAATATGAGATTCATGGACCAAATTTCCTCCTTCTTTTCCACACTAATACCCGCATTTCGTCCGAGCAATGTGATAATATTAGCTGTAAACTAAACTTCCTGTTTAAAGAAAGAACAAATTATTGATAGGCAATCACACCTGCATTCAAATTCTAATAATAATATTATAAAAATTGGTGTGCGACGCCGAAGCGCAGGGAATTTCAGATTCCGGCGGTCTTCAATTTGTTACCCCACCGGCACCAAAGAAAAATCCGGCGAGTGGAAGGAAGCAGGTCGCACCAATTCTTTACGCTCTGTTTAATTATCCCAGAGGAATTGTGTGCGACACCGAAGCGCAGGGAGTTCCTGATTCCTGCGGTCTCCGTTACCCCACATGCACCAAAGAAAAATAATCCGACAGGGGGAAGGAAGCTGGTCGTACAGATGTTCTTTACGCTCTCTTCACCTTAAGGGATTTGTGCGCAAACCGAGGGTAGTTAGAATATAAGGCAACATTTGTAATCTTTAATTTGAATCCCATGATTTTTGAGAATATGATGACTTTCTGCTGTCGTTGTAATTAAGGAAAAATCTTCTCTTGTAATTTGAATTCAAATGATATTTTACCTTCTTCTAGCGTGCCGCGTCTTTGTTCATACAAGAGTTCGTAACATAAGATACTTTTCATTACACCTTTTTTTTTTTTTTTTTTTTTTACTTTAACAAAACAAACAGAATGCTTACGCTATTGGACTCTTCATAGTAAAACTAAAAAGTGCTTAAGCAATATGTACAAGCATAGCTTCAGTTCAGTACTTGATTACCAATTGCTACGATTGGAGAATTCACATGTGATAGAATTCCACCTCAAGCAGTAATAATAAATTATAAAAGTGATTGTGATTAATAATTTCATATACCATTAGGTCCATGGATGATTCAGTTAATTGCCATGGTAATTAAAAAACAGAAAGCAAGAAAAAAAAATGTTTTATTAAAATGTAGAACATCATAAAAGAACAAAGAATCAAGTGAATACAATCAAATCTCACGCCATTCACCAAACCCATAAAAATATAATAGCTCCCCCATCAATATCACTTTCAATTCCGTGCAGCCAAAAGCTTCATTAAAAAAAAAATGGCTTATAGCTTGAGCGCAAGAAGAGAGAGCACGAGAGAGGATCCCAAAATGATACCGGAGACCGGTACAGAGGCAGCCGCTCCGGTGAGCATCGTGGGCGACGGCGCCGGCGCCAGCTCGCTCTCCTGAGCCGAGACCATCGCAGCTGCGAAGCTGACCACTATCACCAACACGAGCATCAAAGCCTTCGAAATGCTCACTTGTGCCATGACTGAAGATTGCCGAGGAAATGGAAGAGAAAGAGAAAGATTATAGAGATCTTTGCAACTTTAGTTTTTGGAGCTCTGAGAATGGATGCTGAGAGAGCGAGTGAGAGGGTGAGCATATATATGGTGAAATGTACGGCGCGTGGACCCGGCAAGGGAGCTGTGACAGCGTGGAAAGTGGGTGGCAACGGCCACTAACAGCTGTTCTGTACTGTAGAGTCAAGAGTTGTGTGTAACGGGTGTGTGCGTGGGGTTATCACAGTGCAGAACTTTGGTCGGTGGACGGCGGCTAATGGGTTTTCAACACGTAGTAGGCGTGTCCGGTCTGGCGAATCTATGTCGGCAAGCCCATGGGCACTAAGGCCTAAATGAGGAAGAGTTTGGATTAGATGGATCTCAGCCCATTAATCTTCGAGTTAATTGGGCCTCCTAATTGTTGATGAATCGTCCATTCGTCGTAGCCTTGTTTCACGCAGTCACATAGCTGAGCATTTGCACCTTTTTTTTTCTCTCTTTCTTTCTTTTTTGTCCTAATTAAAAAGAGGTGGAGGAGAGATCATAGTACCTACTTGCTGGTAGCTGCACAGGAAGGGTCATGGCCTGACTTAGGCCCACCAGGGGTTAATCGAAACCAATACGGTTTACATTAATTAGGTATAAAGATTCTTGTTACGGGATTCGAACCCATGTCCTAAAGTGTACTTAACTACTTTAGAGATTTTCTTGGGCTATTAAACCACCATCCTAGATGATGCATTTACACCACTTTGGGGATTTCCTTGTATCACGCAGGCACACAACATTTACACCATTTTGAATGTGTATGGTCTGCCCTTGACTAAGATCCACAACAATTATTTCTATAAATTGTTAGTAATTTAAATAGATAATGTGAGACATCTAATTTAAATAGATAGTCGAAGAGCTTGAAATTTATTTGGGTAGGTAGGTTTCATATAGGGTGTCTTAGCAATTTGGACAAATAATTACTGTGAATTCCAATCCGTCTCTTGTGGCCAACAATTTTGATGAGAAATTGATTGAAACCTCTAGCAAAATGGCTGAGGAATTGATAGAAATATTTAGTAATTTTGCTACTTAAATTTTTAGCAATTTAAGCAACAAATGTGAGTAAATTCTTATAAGGCTCACTTAGCATTAGCAGCAGCTTCCCTAAAACATTTGCTTAATGTAGAGAACCAAACCATTTTTTAGTTCCCTATTTAAATGCACTCCACAGCAGCTTCCATTCATCTTTCTCTATATAAATTAAATATTATTTAAATTAAATGTTAGAAGAAAGAGAGATGAAAGAAAAATCATTTAAATATTGTTTTAAACAAATGGTAGAGGAGAGAGAAAAATTTTTATATTAAAATAATGTTAAAGGAACCACTTTAGATGAAGGGAATCAAAATTGGTTTCCTTGATGTTTCTATAGTTTATGAAACATTTAGGAAAGCTGCTGCAGGAACTTTTTTGTGTTTTTTTAACAGTTTTTCCTACTCTAAGGAAATGAATGGGATTTAAGGAAAGTTTAAATCTCATTCACTTCCCTAGTGTAGGAAAAACAGTTAAAAAAACACAAAAAAGTCAATGCAACAGTTTTCCTAAGTGTTCCCTAAACTATAGAAACACCAAAGGAACTAAGGAACCAAAAGTGGTTCCCTTAGCATTATTTTAATATAAAATGCTTTCTCTTTCCTCTCCTTCCTCTAGTATTTATTTTAAACAATTTTTAATTAGCTTTCCCTTTCCTCTCTCTTTCCCTAACATTTAATTTTAATAATATTTAAATAATATAGGAAAATGATAAGAAAAGCTGTTGTGGACCTTATTTAAATAGAAAAGCAAAAAGTAATTTAATTCTCCTCATTGAAGAAAAGTTTAAGGGAAGCTACTGCTAGTACTCTTATCCAAGCAAGTTTTGGGCAGCTTCCCCATTCGTTTGGAAAGGTAAACTTCATAAAGACTATCTCATATTTTGTTGTTCGAATTGTTAGCAATCTTGACAAATAATCTAAATACCTCCCTACTCAATGATCTAATTATAACCTTAATGGTTTTGGCATGTAATTGTCTTCTTCAGTACAATTGAAATGGTACTTCCTGTGTGCTTTTTTTTTTTATTTAATTGAAACAAGACAAGGCTACAAGGGAATGTCATTATCACTCTTGATCCAAATAAAAGAGAATGGGAGACCGATTGGGATTGGCGTGCTTGTTTAATTGGAAATGTGAAAAGCTGAAAATTGGAGGACCACGTAAATTTTGTGGAAACTACCATTCATCTTTTGTTGAGCAATAATTTTAAATTCTCAACTTCTTACCTACTCTCATTTTATTATGTTAATGTGGCAGTGTTCATCAACTCTTAAACTTTTTTTTTTTTTTAATAGAGACTGATATAAGGGCTGATGGGTACTACCACATCAACCCAATAAAATGGAAATTGAGTATGTAACATTATTCTTCATAGAATATTGCACCTCACATGTGGCAAAATGATCAACATGTGAAAATTTTATTGCACAATCAACACTTCTGCAAAATCAATATTGGAAAATTGGTGAATGCATTTCATTGATAAAATTCTTGCAATTATAGCTTGTTAAATATCATATCATTAATGAAAAGTATTAGACCTATAACTTTTTTACAATGTTTTGACACATGTCAACAAGTGATTGAAAGGTATTAAAAAAAAAAAAATAGTGACCGACATGTCTTCAATCATATATCGACACGTATCAACAAGCTGTATAAGAATTGTAGAAATACTGTAATTAGTAGATTTATACTTTAACAAACCCTTCTGCATTCAGAATATGAGATTCATGGACCAAATTAAATCACTCTTTTCCACACTAATACCCGCATTTCTCTAGCAATGTGATAATATTAGCTGTAAACTAAACTTTCTGTTTAAAGAAAGAACAGATTGTTGATAGGCAATCACACCAATTGCATTCAAATTCTAATGATAATATTATTGATAGGCAATCTTAAAACATATGTTGATCAATATCTCAGACCTTGTAGTAAATATGTCAAACCATACACAAAGACAAGGTAATACCCAACAGCTCATATATCATCATCAGTCATCACCAACTAAAATCCCCAAGAAGTTAAAAAGATATATATAGCAAAACTCCAAATTCAGTGCAGAAGAACTAAGGCAATAAGAGAGGCCAACATAGAATAACATATGACTGCTCCTGAAACCGGCAGAGAAAATGCAGCCCCAGGCTCCAACGCTGGCAATGGTGCAATGCCCAAAACCTGTGCCATAATTTGTGTCACAAAACAGAGTGACACAACCATGAGCATAAGAGCATGAACCGCAGATGAAGCTTGCCGTGGCGCCATTTCTCTGCACAGTTTGACGGGGAGAGAGTTGCAAGCAAATGGGCGGGTTTGCTTTGGGATTGTGCAATGTGTGTGAGAGCATGAAGAATTTATAGTTGCCTGTGCGTCTGCCATCTGAAAGGTTTCTTCGATTCTTCTGGTACATACTTTGAAGTTTAGGATGTGAAGAACGTTTGCAATTACTCCTTCCCTGCCTTTAGGATCACGGCTTGTGAGACCCACAAAACAACTTCATCGTGGGGCCGGGACTGCTTAGAGAACAATCTCTAGGTGCGAGAAACAAACGCCAGCTGGATGGCGGCCGATAATTTGTGGTCTAGCAGTGTCGAGGTATGTGATTTTTGTAGTTACTTTAATTTTGTTGGATACAAAATTAATATTAAATTGACATATATAATTATTAATGTATAAAATTATATGAATTAATTATAATTTGACTTATTTAATTAATTAGGTCAAATTCTTCAACCATAACCTACTAATTTCATGTTGAATTTGTAACATATTCATAAATCGTGCTAAAAATTGACTATCTTAATAATGGGTAAGTGTTTGTACCTTTGCATATACACTTAGAAGTTGGCTTAGGTTCATATTTCATTCTCTCTTTTTCATAATAAAAAAAAAACATAAAATTAAATCTGAATCGTTAAAAAATTACGACATACAAGATCTAAGCTAAATCCGCTATAGGCTTGATACGGAATTTGTTTTTTTATGAAATATTTACAAACCCAAATAGAGTAGCTAACGTGTAGTATTATTATAAAGATAAATGTGACATTTCATTCTCTCATTTTTTTTTATTTTTTAAAATTATCATTAGATAGATAAGTTTTATATCGATCTACACATAAAATTTATAGATCTAATAATAATTTTAAAAAATTAAAAAAAAAATAATAAGAGAAAAATACCTATAGATAATCTAGCATTTCTCTATATTATGAATTTGGATGACGTAATGCAATTATTGGTTTATAAACCGAAAAGGAGAAGATAAAGTGGTATAACTGTTCCATGAGATATTTTCTCATTAGAAACAATGAAACATCGCATCAAATAAATATTGAATTATAAGTGTTACAACTTACTAATAATAAATTCTTTAACTGTGCTATCATTACACTTCTTTGGTCATGGTCTTAGATGCACCAAGTTATGAATATTTTGATGCAACAGTTTGGTCGATTATTTTTGGTAAGATGTTGGATTTTTGGCCAAATTTGGAATGGAATTCTCACACAAATTTTTTCCAAATTGGTTTGTGAGAAGCTTTTACAAATTAGCCCTTAAAAGTGATATGTATTTTTTAAGTTATTAAAAAAGCATGTGAAAGAAGCATATGTTATAAAAATAAATAAATAAGTGATTATCACATATAAGAGACACATGTTATTTTTAGAAGCTGATTATAAGAAATTTTTGTAAAAATAATGATAAATTTAGTATATTAAATTGACATTAATTAATCCTATTAAAAATGCGTATGAGAATTCATACTCTCAAGACGAATATATATCAGTTTAATAACTAAAAACTGAGTCAAATCTTTTTTAAAAAAAATATCCATTTCGAATTAAAAAATGCTTAAACATCTACTAGAAATCCTTTTAGGGAATCAACTAGCATTTTATTATTATTATTTTAAATCAAATGGGCCCACCTCTTCAAATGAAGAGATGGGCTCCACTTGATTTAAAAAATAAAAAAAAATACTAGTTGATCCCCTATAAGAATTTCTAGTAGATGTTCTAGCACTCCTCTTTGGAATTTATGTTTATCATAATCATCTATTTTATTTCTTTTTTAGTTATTTAAGAACACTTAAAGCTAATATTTTTTTTAAATGGTAATGTTGGACTTTTATTATTTTTATTATTATTATTATTATTATTACGAGTAATGCTATTTAATAGGCTGCAATATGACTATCATACAACTAAATGATGTGGCAATGAAAATTAGTCATTGATCAACACTTGTAAAAAAAAAAAAAAGTTCACATACTTCCCTCAAACTACAAAATAATTGATAATGTCCCCCAAACCTTCAATTGGGACCCCTCAAACTACAAAAAAAATTGTCAATGTCACCTCAAAGCCAGTAAAAAGATAAAAATTATCCTACAAATTTTTCAATAAGACAAAAATGCCCTCCCCCCTCCCCATTTTTATTTTTAAAAAAAATTGAAATTTGGCAACCCCTTGATTTTTTATTTTTTATTTTTTTTTTTAGTTTTAGTTTTTTTTTATATATATATATAGAATTTTTGTTTTGTTATGTTTTATTTTTTATCTTAAGGATATTTTCATTATTGGGAGAATATTGACAATTTTTTGTAGTTTGGAGATGACATTGTCTCAATTGAAAGTTTAGATGAACATTGTCAATTGAGTTGTAGTTTGAAAGAGTATTTGAACTTTTCTAAAAAAAAAAAAAAAAAATCAAAGATTGATTTTTATTGCCACATCCTAATTATATGACAGTTATATAATAAGTCTATTAAATATCTTTACTCTCACTCTTTCTTTTTTTAATGTAGGAAAATTCGCAATCCTTTTTTGGAAGAGACTTGGTTAACCATGAGAGAGCCTTGTAAAATGGATTTGGAAATGAAAACGAAGCCACTCATTCACTGAGGGTGTGGGGATCTTTTCATGAGACAGCCCTCATTATTATGATTGGAACTTGGAAGGTGCTGTTGATGGCGATGCTATTTAATTTATCGGCTAATCAAACATCAATAAACCCATTTAAAATGTAGACTCACCACCTATTCACCTCACCTCACCTTCTGCCTTTTTTTCTTTTTTTTTTTTTTCTCTTAATTAATAAAAACTGAATAAAGAACCCTAGCTATTGACCCACAACACAGATCAACCAGGATTTGGCTTAGGCATTGTAAAAAAAACTACAACATATGTGTTATAATTTTTTCAACCGCCTATGTTTAATTCCAAGTTTTCTTTTATGAAAAAGTAAAAAATGAAATTAGTTTTTCAACCATCCATATGCTGTAATTTCTTTACAATACTTAAGCCAAATCCGATCAACAATACTAAAATTTGAAGTCTCGGCGACGCTCATGAGTTCAAAACTTGCCAAATCACTAATTTCATAGTAAATATACAAAGCATACCAAGTATATATTAATTTCATCGCTAATTATCTTAGCAATCGTTCCAACAACCCATTGAGATGGCGGAGAAATATTGGGGTTCATTGTGCCGTCCCGTGTGCCAAAAAGTAAAAACAATTTGATAAGTCAGCCCATATCTACATGCAAGTGATAGACAAAACTCCTCCGATTTGACATTAGTTTGATATATATATATATATATCATATATATATAATATATATATTTTATATAATAATATATATTATATATATCCTACATATTGCCCATTGAATGAATAAGCATATAACATTGGATCTTCCTAGTAATTTTTTTTTTTAAAAAAAAAAACATATAACACTATCTTTCTAAGAAATGGAAAATATATGAAAATTCTTTTGAATAAATGATTTGACCTTGCTAGGTATCGAAGTAGAATTATTCAATTCAAAGAGAATCTGAGGGGGAAAAAAAAAATCCACCAATTGGGTTTTCAGCTTGCCTATGACATCATAGTAAACAAAGAACCAGAGGTAGTAAAGAGATTCCAAACTGAATCAAAGTCTCACTAACTAACAAGTGGTCCATGGGGGGGGATTTTACGCCCCCAAATATCTTAATCCAGGAGGCTATCAAGGCCCATCATTTATTCTCCCTTGCTAACACAAAGAATGGGACTGAAGACTCTTCTCAACAACCCCCTGAAGTGGCCCATTGGCGTCCCCCACAGAAAGATTTTTACAAGGTAAATTGGGATGCGGCCTTAAATTCAGTCAATCGGCGTATGGGTGTAGGTATCATTGTCAGGGACCATTTGGGGATGGTAATTGCAGCACGGAGTCAAACTTTAGAGATCCTTCCAGAACCGGTGGTGGCAAAAGCTATAGCGGCATTACATGCAGCTGAATTCAGTCGGGATCTAGGACTTCCAACCATTGTTTTGGAGGGTGATTCACTTTAAGTGGTCAAAGCGGTGCAAGACACGAGACCTACCTGGAGCAGCTATGGTCATATTGCAACAGATATTCGTACAGTCCTCCAAGGTATAAGGAGTTGGCAGATTTGTCACACTAAGAGGGCTACCAACTTTGCTGCTCATGGGTTAGCCAAAGAAGCAATTCAAAGTGTCATAGATAGGGTCTGGATGGAAGATATTCCAAGTTATATCTATGACGTTGTAATGTTAGAGCACCATGCTCTGTTATCTTAGAGTTTTCACAAACTCTAGATTTTTCCGTATTGATTAATGAGAATTACTATTATTTTTCAAAAAAAAAAAAAAAAAAACTAACAATGGGTTGCGACGGAATCTCACCACCAAAAAGAAGAATCTCATCTTAGAACAATTTGAACGTGTATTTATTCATCAAATCTCTTTCTATTGGAGTACAAATCACACTTCAATAACTCACTAACTAAATCCTAACCCTAAAGCACATTTATTGAATTATTAAAAGCAAACTAGGCAAAGGGGCGAAGCACAAAATAAAATCAGGTGGACCAATATTTTGTGCTTATGCCTGCTGGAAATATTGGTCGACTTGATTTAATTTAGGTCATATTAATTAATGGGATTATTAATATTTAGTAATTCAATAAATGGGTGTTGCCCTAAATTGTTTTTGGTAATCAAATAAATGTGCATTACCGTACATTAAGGGTTAGGATTTAGTCAATGAATCTATTTAAGTGTAATTTGTACTCCAATCTAAAAAGATTTTATGAATAAACACACGTTGTCCAAATTGTTATGAGGTGAGACTCCTTTTTTAGGTGGTGAGATTCCGTCGCATCTATCATTGGCCAGTGAAACTCTTGTTCAGCTTGGAATTTCTTTACCACTTATTCTCCATTTGTTTTGATATCCAGTCTACATGCATCAACAAATATGTAGGTTAATTGAATCTTAATGTCCCTTTTTAGAAAAGCTGAAATTAATCGTTGACAAAAATCTTCTACCACAGAATATTCGTATGGACCATTACATGCATATATCCTACAAAATAGCCAACCCTCGCACTACGCAAAGCCATACATCTAAAACTCTTCCTCGACTATTTTTGGCTCAAAGATCCATATATATTCTTCCCATCACCTTCATTTATCCTCAGACCTGCAAATTATACCAGAGGAGATTAAAGAAAACTCATATTAATTGTTTCTTTATTCTCCAAAGTGGGTCTCAGAAACGTCTATATATTCCCACAAAAATAGTCATCATGAATGCCAAGAAGATCTCCTGCGCTGTTCTCATCACCGCCGCTGCCTCCATGAGCGCAGCATTGGCTTACACTGAGGGCCCAGCTCCAACCCCTGACCCATCCAACGGCGCCACCGCTATCTTACCGCTTGTTGGGTCTTTGGTCGGTGCCTCTGTTTTGTCTTTCTTCACTTATTATAACTTGCAATAAAGCTCATCACAAAGGATCGATAGATGTGAGAAAATAAAGGATATGACAAACAATGGAAGACAAAAACAGTGTATTTGTTATTTTATTCTTTGGGGGTTGTTGGATATCTTTTTATTTATTTTTTTAATGTAAATTGTTTTAATTCTTTCTTTAATTTGTTGTACTTATTTCTTCATGTTTGCCTTGGATTTGATATGCGGCAGATTGTAATCATAAAAGACTTGTGTCCTAAATGTAAAGCAAGTTTATTGAATGTCATATATATAAAGATCATAAGTTCGATTGATTGAAGGTTTGATCGAGGGTCAATCAAACTCTCACTTCTTTCTCCTGTAGCACCAGTCTCAAGTTCGATTGTGAAATAGATTTTCAAAATTTTATTGACAATCCGTTTAGACCTGATAAACGTTAGAATCAGAAAACAAAAGTGTATCCCTTTGAATCAATTTTCTAACGCCACTAAGCTAATTGCCATCATCTGATATTAGAATCATAAAATATGACTGTTTTACTCTGATTGATCTTCTTATAAATTGACATTCATCATATGGATAATTAATATAACAATAAATTAAATTAAATTAAATTAAGAACTGGGTTTTAACTATTTGCAATTTCTTTCCTAACTAGAAAATGTATGATATCGTCCTTGATGCCAGAATACTAACAAGTCATGAGCAAGAAATGCAAATTATGACCAATTATCTTGCATCATTGGAGTGGAACTCCACACATGCAGGAACTTTGTCCTCATGTGTGTGTGAATATCATTGCGAGGATCAAATGCATAATGTATTCGATTATGAACAAATGGAGCCCGATGGTGATATATGATGTCGCTTGAATTATGGCAAGCATGAACTATTATTACAAACCATTATATGTCATATGTTCTCATGGAAGTTGGGAAAAACAATTTTGTGCATATATGGTTACTAAAGATGCAACATCGTGCAATTTTTTTTGTGTGTATATTTCTGTGGGTAAAAGAAATCATATGATTACATATAATTGCATAGAGGATGAGGGAAAGAATTGATCATACTTTGTGACCTCACAGATTTTACAGTTAAAAATTAAAGGGAAAAATGCATTTTATCCCTCAAAGTTTGGCTTTTTTCAATGTCACATTCAATATTTAAAACTTTGCAATGTATTCCATCGAAGTTTAAAAAATTTGCAATTCAACCAATTCGTTAATCCTTTCCGTCTAACCTGACAAAAATTGACATTTTTACTGTTTACATTTCCAAATTATCCTCAACTAAACATTTTATTTCCTAAAATATCATTTAAAAAAAAAATAGAATCTCAAAAGAAAAAAGATATGGGGTGGCTAGCCACCCTCATTGGCCAAATGGGGGTGGAAACCACCCCCAAACCCTTTGGGCGTGGCTCGATGAGTTTAGTTGAAGGTAATTTGAGGATGTAAACAGTAAAATGATAATTTTCGTCATATTAGACGGAAGGAACTAACAAATTGGTTAAATTATAAATTTTTTAAACTTCGATAGAATATATTACAAATTTTTAAATATGGAAAGTTTGGTCCAAAGCAGACCCTTTCAAGGAAATCAATTCTATTGGCGAACCATTCCCTTCTGCACTTAAGTCACCCAACGTGCTTCCTTCATTAACTCTTGGATTAAAAACCTATTCCGAACTTGACTCACATTTGTATGATCACGCACCACACAAAGTTCAACAATTGTGTATTTAACATGTTAAACTTGTTGAGGTGCTCCAACACTGAGGAATAAGAATAGGAAAAACCTCCAAGCCCCTAGAAAGTAAGCTATATGTTCTCTTTTTGTCTCTTTCCTCTATCCGGTACCAAAGCCACTCGAACCTCACTCGCACCTAACTGAACCAGAGTAAGTAGAAGGGGACATCTAATTGCACAACCGATTCTATTACCACGTTGGTTTACCCTACTTGGGATAAAAACCTGCACACTACCTGCTATATAGGCACTCATTGGTGGATCTCCTTTGTATTCCCTACCCTCGAGGGAACTCAGGACAAGGCCTTTTTTTTCCTTCTATCGTGCTAGACTTCAAACAATTCAATTCGTCCGAAAGGCTTCCGTGGCTATTTGGAGGCGACATTGAAAAACAACCCAAACTTTAGGGAGTAAAGCACATTTTTTCCAAAATTAAATTAAGGAATAATTTTACTTACCATTTCTGGTGTTTTATTACTTTTACAATCATACCATTAAACTTTCAAAAGTAATAATTTAGGGTTGCTATCTTTCAAAAGTTTACAATGTCAACCCTTACATCCAAATTTACTGTCAAATCCTAACAAAAGTAGTAAAATCTCTAAAATACGTCCATCTTTTTTTGTTTTTATTTTTTATTTTTAACTGTTAATCAAGGTATTTTGGTAATTTCATAAACATCTTAGGGGTATTTTGGGTATTTCACCTATCAACCGTTTGATTTAACATTGAATTTGAACGGAATGGTTGATCTTGCAAACTATTGAAATATGGTAACCATAAATTGACATTTTTTAAAATTTAAGGGTATAATTACAATTTACAAAAATAATAAAAATCAGGTGCGATAAGTAAAATTTTTCCTTAAATTGATTTAACCCACAAGACCTTATGATATGTCTTTTTGCATGGGCGAATCACCAAATTAATGGACAAAAAATGGTATACAATTGTGATGCAATAGTCGACTAACTGATCGTCAATAAAAAGATGATGTTAAAGTTGCAAGTTGTTAATCTTAAGAAAAAATTTACATACCCTCCTTCAAACTATCATTCAATTGACAATGTCTTTTCAAACTTTTAATTGTGACAATGCCCTACCAAACTACTAAACAATTGTTAATGTCCCTTCAAAGCTAGCAAAAAAATAAAAATAACCCTACAAATTTTTAATGAGACAAAAATACCCTTTTGAACTCGAAAAAAAAAATTAGGAATTTTTTAATTTTATTTCTTAAAAAAAAAATATTTATAATTTTTTTTTAATTTTGAATTTGACCAATTGGGTAGTAGTGTTTTTAAAAAAAAAAAAAATTAATTTGTAGTTTTAGTTTTTTCGAGCCCTTATGAATTCGAAAATAATAATAATAATAATAATAATAATAATTTTTCAAATTTATTTTTTAAAAAATAATTTTTTTAAACGAAAATATTTAAAAATTTTGAATTTGGCCAATTGGGTGGTAATGGTTTTTTTTATTTTTTTTAGCTTTAGTTTTTCTAAAATTTTTTATTTTATTTCATTAAGGGCATTTTCATCTTTGGGGAGTAAAAAAGTTTGAGAAGATATTGTCAATTGAGTAGTAATTTGAGAAAAGTATATAAACTTTTCCATAATCATACTACAGTAAGTAGTGCACTTTATCTTCTTCGCAATAAATTAAACATAACACCAAGTTGTTGCAACAATTTAAAAGAAAATGAAATAAATTAATCACGTAATCATAAAAAAAGAAAATATTTACGCGACTTGGAACGAAGGTGTATTTATACGGACAAGACAGGCGATCGAGAAAATTTTTTCACTAAATATAACAAATACAATGGTAATGAAAGATACCCAAACATTTATACCCTCAATATACCCAAAGCCTCACTCTCACTCTCACTCTCACAAGTTCAAACGCATAACAAGAAGAAATTTCCTTCTGGCCTTGATCTCTTGCCAGGGTGTCAAAAGTCAGAGAGAAAGAAGTGCGCACTACTCAACCAAATAGATAGAGCATTCATTTAAAGTCGGTTAAGGAGGAATGCTATGGTGTGAGTGTGGAGCATGATGCCCTATGTACCCCTCTCCCAACCAATTGAAGCCACCTATCCAACAAGGTTCATTTCCCATGATCAAAGCCAATTGGTAAGTTAAAAATCTGTGCTATATGTTATTTCCAAAATCCAAGCCTCTAATCTTCATATACATTATTATTATTATTTTAACACAATCAATTGGCATATATTCTTATAATGAAGAATAAGTTAATGCCAACCATCTCTCAAAAATTATGTTCCTCCATTAAATTTCTGTGCAGACATGAGACTCTTTGTCAACCAAATTGCTGTTTCTCTAGACGAGACAGTATCTTCTCCAAATGGTCTTAGCACACCAGAAAGCTCTTCAAGTTTGTCCTGCTTAAGTAGCTGTGCACATAGTTCAAGCAGAGACTCCAGAGCATCGGCTCTTTGCTGGCTTTGATTGTCCCACTCACTCTTTGTTTCATCACCATTGATTGTGGTAAGTGTACTCAGTAGAGAGATATCACTAGGTGCCTGATTATTTGCATGAGCATCTTTCTCTGTCTGCATAGAGCAGCTGAAGTCCTCTGTTTTTGCTCTTACTTCATCTTTACATGGAAGCGTATCATTACTTTCAGCCAATGCATAATCCATGCGAGACCCTTCTGTGAATGCATCAGGACTTCCCCCTTTTTGTATAGCTCTGGATTCCACATCAGCTTTATTTTCTCTGGTTTGCTCGGCTGATGATGAACTTCCATCATCAACGGACCCATCCTTGTCGGTGCATCCTGCACTGGACATTGTCAGTGCTCCATTATCCCCTGGTTTAGCCCCCTCACCCTCTGCTTCAGCTTCATCAAGAACTTGGTTCCCTGATTTAGCAAGCTTGCTCTCCGCTTCAGCTTCTTCTTGAAGTTGGTTGCAGACTGTCCCAGGTTTAGCACACTCTCCGTCTACTTCAGCTTCCTTGTGTACTTGATTGCAAAATGTTTCTTCATCTTTTGTGGTCACAGTCCTGACATCAACTTGCAATTGGTTAAATTGTTCAGTGGTGTGTTCTCGTTCCTCATTCCGAGAACTCACTGTACTCTCCAAAGTAATCTCGATGTTGGTGCTTTCCTTTTCAGGTGAATTTGTCAAATCTGCTTGCTTGTCTCCATTGCAAACAGTTGCTTCAAAATCAGTTGACCCATCTCTTGAACCATTGATGGCATTAGATATTTCAACCGTATAGCTAGTAGGATCGACCTTCTTGGTCTCAAGGTTGTCTTCTGCACTAGCTGTCAGTGTTGGCTTGTCGCTGTTAGGCAATTTGACCGACTGCAAATCAGCATTTCTCTCAGATGGATGAATACCTTCAAGCTGGTCTAGTACTCCATGCTCTTTGTCTTTGTTGTCTTTCACACTGCTAGGTCTGTTAGATAATGATTTTCTTGTTCCCTTCTCCTTGAGATTGTTTAAGGGATAGATTGGTAGAAAAACAGAAGATGGATTACGGCAACGGAGGAGATATGGTTGTAAATGTGGATGCCTCAAAAGTTCTGCTGCCTACAGTGATAAAGACGCAGCGATTAAAATGGCTCATAGCATTCAGATATAATCAAAAACAAGGATAGGTTGACCTGAACTCACAGTTGGTCTGTTTTCTGGGTTCTTCCGCAGCATGCTCTTGATAATTTGTTTCCTGTGAGATGTAAGCCTCTTGTTTCAATTGATGCATGTAAATTGATAATGAACTCAATAATGAACTCAAGAATTTATAAGAAATAAAAGCATGTTATATGCAACTGGAAATGCAAAATTCATAGAGATACCGCTGTGGGTAGTGAATATGGAAAAGTTCACTTACAGTGTGGAGGAATATATAATTGGCAGTGGAGAAATGGAGGATCTGTTTATTTTATTGATGAGTGAAGCCATGTCCTGTTAAATTGAGGGATTAATGAATTTCTTTACTTTCAGAAATTTTCACAGAAGTACGAAGGCATTGTTGATAGCTAATAATTTGTTTCAGTATAAAGGGCTGAAGCTTGAACTTACAGGAGCTCTAAATGCTGGTTGATGGGCAGCAATTTCAAACATACAGCAGCCTGAAAAATAAACAAGATGTTATTCCTACACTAACTAGTCAAGACCATCTGTACCGTTTTGTTAAAATAGAACCATCCTTCCACTATTCTTACCAAGCGACCAAATATCAGATTTGTAACCATAAGGAATGTCTGCAAGGAGCTCAGGACACATGTAATTGGGAGTTCCAACGACCTATATAAAATAAAAAAGGGGCATCAAAGACATACAAATGAGGAAAAGCAGATTTAGCTAAGTAGTATTAACCTAAACTAACATCTCAAAGCCACGTAAGTGTTTCCACGTCTAGTTAAGCATTCTAGACATGACAAACAACAAACAAACAAACAAAAACTTGGCAAAGGCAGTGAACTACAGTAGTAGGGTTTTGAGACAGTTTAGTACATTGAGGTGTTGACACAAAGTAAACAATTAGCACACCTAATATATATACAAGTCCATACCGAGGAAGCAAGGTCTTCTGAGTTGAGTAGTTTTGCAAGTCCAAAGTCACCTGTAAGTTCATGTAAGATATACATTGCTTTAGAAGACATAAAGACATGGAAGCCAAACCTTATGTGGGAAATAAAAGTCTGCTCCCTTAATAATCATTATCTTCATACCAAGCCGGATGTCATTCTCCTTAGTAAGGAATATGTTGGAACACTGGAATTCAATGAAGTTATATTACTATAAGCAACTTAACATAGGAGCTTTTAATTTGCTAGGATGGATACATTATAATACCTTAAGATCTCTGTGAAGTACACGATTGGAGTGGAGATAGTCCACAGCTAGCAACAATTGAGCCAGCCATTTGCAGAGCTTCTGAAAAGTGAAATTGAATAACAACACAGAGTAGGTGCACATTACCTTGTCTAAGTACATATAAAGGAGGTAAGACATTGAAATCTTGATGATTACCTCCTCTGGAAGATGTGTTCCTCTAGCTTTTTTTATAATTTCAGCCCTGCAACCAAAGGGAAAAAAATATGTTGCTCCTTGATTCAGTCTTTCATCAGAAGCTTTCTGATTGCTTTTCTACATTTTCACATAATTATTTACATAAATACTTTTTTTACGTTACAATTCGGTAAGATATTTTCTTTGTTCTTAATTGTTGTCCGGACAGGGGCCATCAATCTGTTTTAAGCTTACTTGGAAAGGAACTTTCTCAAATTACTCTGAATTTGTGTGTAATCTTCTCAATTTCCTTATTTGATGTGAGAAATACATTCTGTTATCATACCACCCAAAACATATATAAATATTAAAGACACAAGTATATGTTACTTACATGTCTCCTCCTTCACAATAGCCAGTTACAATGCATATGCAGTCTCCCTACAAAAATTAACAACTCATGAACATGCACAAACAGAGTAAAAAATAATCACAATAGCTACAGATTTCTACAACATTATATGTCATTTTAGATATATGTAGATTTAGGAAAAAAAAAATTACATAATTACCTTGTCTACCCAAGCATCTTTGTAATCCACAATATATGGGTTATTCAGTTTTGCAATCAAGTTCATCTGCAACGGAAACAGAGGAACTGTCATTGATGTGAGTTCGAAACTTAGAAGCATTGTCTGGCAAGTTATTTCACACAAATTTCAATTCGAGAAAACCTGTTTGGCTTCATGCATGGGAAGTTGACTATAGAGGTGAGGTTATCTTCTTGGACAGTTGATGGGAAAGATGGACAGGAAATCAAGAACTTCAAATCGTAATTGGCTCAGTATAGCATTTTACTATGATATCTTTAGTATTATATATTGCATGATATCATCAGTTTGTCATTTAGCATGTTTTGAAGGGGGATTAATCTTGAAATAAACAGATAATAGAATTTTCTACAAGGGTTTAGTATTAAAAAAAAAAAACTGTCTATGCTGAGTCAAGACATGTTGCTCCTTGTTGTTACATCGAACAGAATCAAGACATTTTCATCAAATCAGTCGAGTAGAATTGAGGAGAAATATTATGATAGAAAAAGGAAAAGAAAAAATGAAAGTTTACTATCATATGATTGACTGCCAAAAATAGAGAAACAAATTAAAACCCAACCCTTTAGTACAGCAGACAATGAATTTCTACATTTAAAATGTAACCGAAATTCTTTTGTATAGTGACCTCCTGATGTGCCGTACGTTTGAACTTCTCTGTTTGCTTAGCACAGCGAATCTTCTTCAGCACATACCTAAAAAGGAAAAGGAAGTACATATTCAACAAAATGGAAGCTAAAAACACACCTTTAAGCAAGTTACTGAGTCTGGATAGGATATCGTTCATACAATCAATTAATCAAACACAGAAATATTGAATACTTGGTTTTCCTTTCCTGGGAAGTCAATTCCCTGGATGTGAATTATGATAACATCGCATTCAATCATTATCAAAACAATTACCATTCAAACAAATTTGTTTCCGGAACTTGGTTACTGAAAATCATCTCGTGGGTTGATTCGAATTCAGCAGAACCACAGAATTGAAGAAATTGAGTTTGAAAAAAACAAACTGGGTCAGAAAATTCTTACTTCTTTTTCTCAATCTTATGAAGAACAAGAAAAGCAGCTCCGAATGCTCCTCTTCCTATCTGCTCAATCACTTCGTAGTCCTCCATCTTCGACTTTGCATCACCATTTTCTATCTCCATGACCACTTTCTTCAGTAACTGAAAGGTAAATACTGCAGCAAGTCCACCTTGGAGGTAGATCCAAATAGTTAAAATCAACTAAATTTGTAGCCATCCCAGATATCAAAGACATATAATTGAAAGAAAGAGTAGTTGAATAGCCCCCAAAACACCAAAAAAACAAAACAAAAATTGTACCTTGGTTACTGAGTAAAATTCGTATGAGGACGACGACTCTTTGAGACTCCTGAAGTTCCAGAAACTAGGAGGGGTCTTATAGGTTAGAGACAGAAAAAAATGAGTAAAGCCACATTCCACAATGATGATATAAACACTACCTTGTGAGAGGGGAGAGAGAGAGAGAGAGGTGGAAGGACAAACTCAAGTAAAAGTAGTCTCTACTTACCAGAAAAGTAGATAGTGAGAGAGAGAGAGAGAGAAACTCAATTGAAGCAACATTTCAACCCATATATTATATGGACATAAATTTCTTTGAAATTGAGTTACAATAATTTTCTCTTTCAAACTTCATCTATAAAATTATTATGTGTTAATTAACATATAAAAATTATATTATTTTTTAATTAAAATGTGATGTTTGCGTGTTTAAAAAATACATAACAATTTTATATTTTTATAAAAAAAAATTAGAAAAAATTTATGTTGTTATTATATATAGAAAAATGTTTAGCTACTACAGTTTCAAATATAATTTCTTTATAAACTGAAATGACAATTTATAATTATAAAATAATTAAGAATATAAAGTTTTTTAATTTTTTTAATTTTTTTAAAAATAATATGACTTTTAAAATTATTATTAGATCAAAATTTAATAATTAACTATTACAAATTTAATTATAATTTTAAAAAATATATCACTTTTAAATACTCAAAAACAAAAATTTATAGCCTTTCTTCTAGCATTACTCACCGCCACCGCCGTACAATTTGAGGTATGTATATAAAATAGTTGATTGAATAGTTGATGACCTACCAAAAATAAAAGGTGGGGAGAGAGCATAAAAGCCAAAAGTTAAAGTGACAGGTAAGGAAAGATAGAAAAAGCAAAGGTTTGCTTGCATTTGCAGATTCATGGGAGAGCACTCACACGGTCACACTAGGAATGTTTCCGGCCAGCACGCAGGTGTGATGTCACGTCCTTGTAACCTTTTTTTTTTTCTTTTTTTTCTATTCAGGTCCTTGTAACTTAAAAATGTTGTTTTAGACTTTGGTCTTTAGGCTATGGATGGGATCTGTTTTTTTTTTTTTTTTTCTCTTTTTTTTTTGGGTAAAATTAGCTGCAGCTGGAATCTTCCACAAAGTTTCTCAGGGGGGTTCTTGTGTATTAATTAGTGGGTGTTTTTTATGATTGGGTTTAGGGACATAATGAATGAGTTTAAATTTTGACCTAAAGTATTTTATTATGTGCATCTTTGGGTGTAATCATTGTTTTCATTACCAAAAAAAAATAAAAAATTAAAAAATTGGGTCACAACCAAACCAAATAATGAGGTGGGAAACATCAGTACCTCATCAATTCCAAGTAGGTGGAATTTTCCAAAATAAAAAAATAAAAATAAAAAATCCAAGTAGGTGGAGACATTCTCATTGCAGCGGATAGGCTTGTGGAACAATTATCTTCTGATTGATTAATAGCTGTTCTCTTGCTTAAACTAAAGAAAGAATAGATTCCAAGATAATTTTCAATAGCCCATTTTCGCTTTCTTAAAGATGTAACGTCACTAATATGATTATTTTGTAGAAGACGTGAAAAATGTGTAATGATTTTCTTTGCTCAAAGAGGAATGTTACTCTTTATAGTTATTATTATTATTTTTATTTTAAATTAATTAATATAATTTTTTTTTAAGTGATTTTTATGTCGACCACTTAAAATAATAAAAAGTCATTTAAAATAAGTAAGAAGAATCCTGTAAGATCAATTTTCAGCCAAGATACCGATTTCCACTGCAGCCAACAAAACCTACTATTTTTTTTTGGGGGGGGGTCAAGTGATATTTCATTAATAAAACAAAGACAGATACAATAGGAACAAAGACCCAGAACAAATATTACACTGCAAAATATAATCTAACATTTAGAATATTAAGTCAAATAAATGGTTCAATCCAATGGTTCTTGGCAAGCAATCTAAGAAAAAAGCCGTCGGAAATTGCAATTTTTGAGACAAACTAGTCAATAGGCTGCTTGGAGAGATACGTATTGCAACTAAAAGAGATGTTGAAAGTCACAGCAGATATGATAGCACTGAAAATAATTGAACCAGAGCACTATAAAGGAGAAACACCACGATGTCCGACGACATCGTGGTGTTTCTCCTTTATAGTGCTCCGGTTCCAGTTCAATGCTTGGTGAATATCGCAACTGGATCTGCATTTGAATTACAAAAAGAGACACCAGTTAAGAAGATGCACAAGAAAAGGCGGAGGGAAGCTAAAGATCCCAAAAAAAAAAAAAAAAAAAATGTCGGCGCGTGTAGATAACAAAACCTACGTACATAATTTAGACTCCAAAGTATACTGTAGCTGCAGGAAACAGAGCAAATGAGTTTTGTAAACCCATCTGAATAGTCAACAACACCATTTTTCATTTTTCAGCTCTACACGTTCTACTGGCATCTTGAAAATCAGACATATTTACCTACAGCTGGAGACCAAAGTTACGCTTAGGAACCTATTCCTTGTCGGCATGAAGTTGGGATAAAAAGCCCATCAAAAAGAAAGCCGAAAAAAAAAAGGAAGAATTTGAGCCCACGTTCGCTTTTTCTCCAGTTGACTGCAATTTTCTGTTGATTCCGACAAAGTTGACAAAGGATGAACAACATAGAAGAAAAGTTATTAACCGTTGGTTACACCAAGCTTTGTCCACGTAAAACCGCCTTTACTTTAAGTTTAGAGCGGTCATATTTTTTTCTTTTTCCTAATTTAGAGCGGCCATGTTTGGAAGTAGAATTTGATGCCCTCTCAACTACCACGCAATAGCTTCACAAAGACGCAAACCAAATTTCAGCAACTTGCTCTATCAAAACTCAAAAGGGTTGGTAGAAGCTATACCTTTTAATTAATCCTCAATCATTCATCATAGATGGTGCAATAATTTGTGTTTGGTCGCACAAAATGCTCTCATTTCTGCCTTACCAGTTCTTCGTTTCTTGTCTCAGGCTACAATCATCAGACATCATCCACCAAGTAAAAGCCTAGACATCACTTAACTCGTGATAATTGTCACGCCACAACAAAATTTCTTTAAATGCTCTTTCGATTTACCCACAATAATCTGGTTTTATCCACAATAATCTAGTTGGGGCGGCTGAACTGCCCTAATAGCTAAAAGGGGTGGCTTGCCCACTCTCAATGGCAGGGTTGAGAGTGACCGAACCACTACCCATGTGGCCAAAAGTGGCTCGACCACCTCCAATAGCCACCTTGTGACTTGTACCAAGTGCAAACAACTGCCTTACTTTCCTATGTAGATTACATTCTAAGTTGTTCAGCCCACATTAAAGCTATTGCACCCTTTGCAATAGAGTTGAGATAGACGTCCGCTTAAGTGAGGGCATGCGGAATAAAAAACAAAAAGAAAAAAAAAAAAATTATCTACATACCCTCACAAAGTGAGGGTATGCGGACGTGCTACGCGGACGCGTAGCACGACTCTTTGCAATATCCAGGATCTCAATCCTCTCTTAATTGGTCCTGCCTTTTGAGTTACAATCTTTATTACCTTTCTTCTATTTGAAAAGCAACCTCAGAGCACAAGGAAAACGAATCCAGAATCATATCATTAGAAAGAAGATAGTTCACACGCGTACAGGTCTTAGTCACATTTAAATAGTTATAACTACTGCAGGGTGTTAGCAGAATCAAAATATGTACACAATCATTTCATAGAGCCAAATTCTATTGAGAGGTCAAATTACTTCCGCCTTGATGTTTTGGAGCTCCTACGACTTTCCAGCTTTTTCTGTGCAGCCTCAAATTCTTCTTCGGTAGGTTCTGAAGTAGCACTACCATCACCATATTTAGAAACCAAAGATGAAAACATAGAATCAAACTGATCTTTCCTCTCACTTCGGCGCTGAGATACCATTGCATATAAATCTGCTTCTGAATTTTTATTCGACCTGTAAAAAGTTTATCCATAAAAAAAATTTAAGGGAAAAATGTAAAATTGGTTCTTATAGTTGGCCTAAATTACAGATCACTCAATGTGGTATAAGAAAAAACTCAACCCATGTGATTGGCCAAAATAATAAATCACTTCCTAAAGCAAATTTTCGTTAGTCATTTTAACATAAAACGTTAGTCTGTCACGTTAAACCAATAAGAACATGACACGTGGCATTTCTAACAAAAAACAATTATTAAAATTATTAAAAAAAAAAAAATCATAAATTAATTTTTTAAAAAAAATTAAAAATAAATAAATAAAATGAAAGGGGGGCTGCCTTTCTTTTTCTTTTTCTTTTTTATTTTTTAATATTTAATTATGAGTTTTTTTATAATTTTATATTTTTAATAATTTTTTTTTTGTTAAAAATGCCATATGTCGCGTTCCTATTAGTCAAATGTGAAAAATTAATAGTTTCTGTTAAAATGACTAACAGAAATTTGCTTAAGAGAAAGATTTATTATTTTGGCAAACTACAAAAACCTCTTATTTTTTTTATATACCATAAGAAATAATCTGTAATTTAGGCCAACCACATGTACCAATTTTTCATTTTTTCCAAATTTTAATGTCAACCAAAGTGGGGTCAAAATATTTTGAGTATGTACACAAATATCGAAGTAGTAAAGTGCTTACTTCCCCCTCCTTCTCAAAGGACTGGTAGGTGGTTTCGTCTTAGATATTTGCTTTGCCCATTTCTCGTAGGCTTTGATTGCTTTCAGTTCTCCTATACGAGGAAGAAGTTAGCCTCATTGAAAATCATAAAGCATGCCTTGCAATGCATCTAAGGTGTCATTATTGCCAATACATATGAAAGTACATTACATTTTAGCCTAGACACCAATCAATAACTCTCAAGCAATGTATCTATACGTGGCAACAATCTGATGACTAAATGGACCCCACTTAGGAGTTAACTGTTAAAAAAATAAGCAAAATCATCCCAGACAATCAACTATGGAGTGTCTATCATCCTGAGCTCAGATCCTAAATTTTTCCCCACTATGAAGCGAGAACAGCTAATTTCCGAGCAAACTTACCTCAGCAAAAGCCACAAAAAATTCTTACCTGCAGCTATAGCCTCATCAAGAATGTCCTTGAAACGGTGTGAATCGAGCTTAGGATCAGAACAAAGCATTGAACAGAAGAGTCTGTAAAGGAAAGAACTATATAAGTCAAATTGGCAAGGCTTCGTGAAAGAGGCTAAAACATTGCTCTTGTACCTGTTCATGTTACCCTTGTACTTCTTGTACAGATCAATTAGATCTTTCTTTTCAGAATCAGATCCTCTATAGTTTGCTTCAAACTCTTCAATATCAGCCTCAGTTACCTGCAATTGTACATTTAATGTC
This sequence comes from Betula pendula, assembly GCA_900184695.1. Classification (NCBI taxonomy): domain Eukaryota; kingdom Viridiplantae; phylum Streptophyta; class Magnoliopsida; order Fagales; family Betulaceae; genus Betula; species Betula pendula. The sequence goes on along the minus strand of FXXK01000030.1, from coordinate 670,965 downwards.
TTATAAAACTACAAAGTAATCAAAGTTATCAAACATCAGTAAAGATGTTGACCATATAAAGTGGTGTAACCTTTTTGTACACAGCTCTGAAATACTCATGCAGATTCTGAACAACTTCCCCAGCAAGGTCCTGATGATCAAAAGGAATAATGAGCTATGCACTTGCTGATGAAAAAAGAATTGTCGGATTGCCTAGAAAAAATAAAATCATTCATTTTGTTTTATAAACTAATTCAAAGGAAACGTATTATTTCTCGTGGAAATTTGAACAAGACTATCTTGTATGGCATTATCTTCATTTTAAGGAATGCCATAATTTGCCCCCAGTTTTCTTCTGGCACAGTTTCTTGCAATGAACTAGTAATTGGTGAATTATAAAGGACTAAGTTGTTGCCTTTAAATTGTAAAACTAGTGGATACTCTTATCCCATAGGGTTTCCAAGAGCACTTGAATTGATAAAATTAAACAAAAATTAAATATAAACATTTCAATGGTGACTTACAGCATCATCAACACAACCAGTCTGATCATAGACTGCTCGTTTCTCCTCATCCCCAAGAATTGATATAACTTTTTGCAGTTGCTGAAACTTCTCTTTAGCCTCCTATTAATAGCAGAATAAGAGGTTATAAATACAGAAAACAATACAGAAAACTGCTTACTGATAAAATTCAGCATCAAGTAACATCCACTGTTACCTCATCACCAGGATTTTTATCAGGATGGAGCCGCAATGCCAACTTATGGTATGCTTTCTTTATTTCCTGTTGAGATGCTGTCCTCTCCACACCAAGAACCTACAAGCAGGATATCATCATTTAACATAACTCACTCCACCTCACGTTATGATGTAAATGTAACAGAAAAATTAAACAAGATGGGGGAGGTGGGGAACAAGAATCAAACACAGCTACAAAGAACACAAACAATGGGGCTACCCATGAGCCTAACAGTGCCAGAGGTTGCAAAAGATGAGAATGTTTGGAGCAATTCTAAGTTACTTTGATCAAAGCAGGAACAAAAGGCAAAGGTTCATCCCCAGGACCCCAAGGACATGAAGTCAGAAAAGTCTCTAGTATCAAGTAGGAAATGTAATTTAAGCAGTATTAAGCTTCACCAAACATGATACAAATTAAACATGTCAATCCTAGATGATTTGATAAATTACTATAGTATTGGAACCTTAGATAAAGGAAACAAGCCAAAGTAGGAAAAAGCACTATGCTAAAAATTCATTTTCATGTTTCATTAATAGGTAAACAACGCCATACTATATGGAGGCAGAAAGTCAATCGATTGCTTTAACAGCTTATCGCAACAAAGTCACTAATAAGCCTTTAGTAATAACTTAAATAACCATTAAAATCATGCATTGCTACGGCAACCAAAAAGAAAATGACAATGCTGGATTTAAAGTTATTTTCAAGAGATGGCAACCAAAGAAGATCCTCATAATAACATCTATACAAGATGTCGTTTAAGAGAGAAAAAAAAAAAAAAGAAAAAGGCAAGGTATTGGGACTAGCATCTACAATAAAAATAAATTAATAACATTATAACCAATCTAAAACAACCTTCTAACCAACAAGATCAGTTACACAAATTCATTCACTCTGCAATATGTATTTTTATATGCATAATATATCAATATGCGATTTTCTTTTCTTTCCTCTTCTTTTTTTTTTTTTCTTTTGCAATAAAGAGAGACCCGTGGAATGGACCCAAACCAATTCAAAAATATTTGGATTGGTTTGTTTTGGGATCAATTCTACATGCAAACAGTTGGGTTCTAAATCCATTTTTTTAGAACTGAATTAGGTCAATTTAGTTCTTTCCGTATAACCAAACCAACCAGAACCAAGTTGCACTCTACCCAAAACCATTCACTAAGTGAGGCCCAATCTCATAAAGTGCCAATGAATATCAACCCCCAATGAGGTTTTAAGTATAAAAAGATTTCATTCGCTCATCTCCTAATCCAACCCCTTTAGGATTTTATGAAGTTTCACAATTTTAAATGGATACAAAAGGATGAGAGCACAGGCATAATTTGCCGTTATTAGGGCTGTCAAAACGGGTTGGC